>VYZT01059721.1:36995-68810 GCA_013400735.1 Pomatostomus ruficeps | reverse complement strand
GGAGGTAATGGTGACACGAACACCTCCGGTGTGAGGGGAGGTAATGGTGACACGAACACCTCCGGTGTGAGGAGGTAATGGTGACACGAACACCTCCGGTGTGAGGGGAGGTAATGGTGACACGAACACCTCCGGTGTGAGGAGGTAATGGTGACACGAACACCTCCGGTGTGAGGGGAGGTAATGGTGACACGAACACCTCCGGTGTGAGGAGGTAATGGTGACACGAACACCTCCGGTGTGAGGGGAGGTAATGGTGACACGAACACCTCCGGTGTGAGGAGGTAATGGTGACACGAACACCTCCGGTGTGAGGGGAGGTAATGGTGACACGAACACCTCCGGTGTGAGGAGGTAATGGTGACACGAACACCTCCGGTGTGAGGGGAGGTAATGGTGACACGAACACCTCCGGTGTGAGGAGGTAATGGTGACACGAACACCTCCGGTGTGAGGGGAGGTAATGGTGACACGAACACCTCCGGTGTGAGGAGGTAATGGTGACACGAACACCTCCGGTGTGAGGGGAGGTAATGGTGACACGAACACCTCCGGTGTGAGGAGGTAATGGTGACACGAACACCTCCGGTGTGAGGGGAGGTAATGGTGACACGAACACCTCCGGTGTGAGGAGGTAATGGTGACACGAACGCCCCCGGTGTGAGGGGAGGTAATGGTGACACCCACCCCTGTGAGGGGAGGTAATGGTGACACGAACACCCCCGGTGCGAGGGCCGGTAATGGTCACACCACACCCCTGTGAGGGCCGGGAATGGTCACACCACACCCCTGCCGTGAGGGCCGGGAATGGTCACACCACACCCCTGTGAGGGCCGGGAATGGTCACATCACACCCCTGTGAGGGCCGGGAATGGTCACATCACATCCCCGGTGTGAGGGCCGGGAATGGTCACACCACGCCCCTGGCGTGAGGGCCCATGATGGCCACATACACTCCCCGTTCCGTGAAGGCGGCAATGGCTTCCTCTCCCGCTGCTTTCCCGGGGAGATGAGCCCGGCCCCGGCCCCGGCCGCGGCGCGGCGGACGCGCCCCATGCAGCCCAGGCAGCACTGCCTTTATTGCCTTTATTCAGTCCGCTGTGACCCCCAGCACCCCCGCAGCCACGGACCTACGGGGCAGGCCCGTGGTGCGTGTATGCCTGGGCAGTCTCAAACCACGTCTTCTCCACAGCTTCCTGGCCCACCTCGAACATTGTCATTAAGTGTTTCCAGCCAGTTTTGGCCGTGATTGTGAGGTACTCCTTGTTCTCCGGGTACAGCAGAGCCGTGTGGGCGGCGATGACAAGGGACTGTGCAAACCTCCCACTCACCAGGAGGAAAAGGGCTCCTCTCTCCTCAGCGGTGAGCGGCACAACGCTCTCAAAGCCTGCAAGAACATGTCCCCCAACGCTCAGAGGGTCTGGGCTCTCAATCATCATGTACATGATGGCTATGGCGACCTCAAACACGTAATACCCATAACTCATGTCGCTGAAGTCCAGGATGCCAGACACTCTGTACTGGGGATTCTCCAGGGAAGCAGAACTGGAGTCTACTAGAATGTTGTGGTCATTAAGGTCTCCATGATTGATACCTAAACACAGAAGAAATAGAAGTAGTATTTAATAATTATTAAACAGCTGAAACTGCTTTGGAAAGACGCATGTCAAACTCACACTCAACTGCAAAACCAGACTAGTCCCCTGCAGCATCAAGTGCTGCCTTTCACACCTTTTCTGCTTCCCATGAACCTCCATGGCACTGCCAGAAGAATGACAGCCATGCGTGAGAGGGAGCGTTCTGAGACCTCGCTCCTGGCCAGTGTGACCTGTGATACACTGCGTGTTGCAAACGCACAGTAGTAGTTTCCAACTACAGAACTGTCACATTATCATCAATATCAATGTCAACTGAATTCCAAAAATATGATTACGTACTTATTCGGGCCTTTATGGAAGGTAGTACTGTACTCCATATATATTTAGTAAGCTGATATAACAGCATGAAAATCATAACCTTAACTGGGAGCAAACTCATCAGAAAGATAAAGAACTGACCCTGACTGGACAGAACATTCCTCTTGGCTTACTGTGTGCTGTGCACATTCAGCACAATATTTGTCCATGTCTAGGCTAGGGAAAAGAGATTAAATTTTTTTGCTATTTTTTTTCCTTCTCCACACACCCAAACCGCTGTAAGAAATTTCTGTGTCTCAGTTCAACATAATTACAACGAGAATAAAATACTCACAGGCTCGGAAACTGCTTAGCTTGGGTATTACTTTGCCTTTAAACTGCTCGATAACTTGTTCCACCACTGCACGGTATTTGTTCTGGCCCAAGGCATAAATGTACTGATCTAGAAGAGGAACATTTGCCAGGTTCCAAATGAACTGACCTCGATGCAGACTTTTTACTGATGGATGCCGGAATTTCTTTGGAAAAAGCACACAATAATATAGGCCATAAGAAAAAATGCTGGCTTTATGATTAAAGGGCTTGATTCAAAAGCCCTATTAATTTTAACAGCTTTCTAGTAAGACTCACTGAAAAGCACCATGACTTGGACTATTGCTTTAGATCAAGTAGAAGAATAAGCTGAAGAATGATTAAGGCGTCTTAATGTCTACATGTTTTTTCCCAATGTTTTAGGTACAAAGATTACCTTAAGTCATTTGTCAGTTCAATAATCTAAACTTGCTGTTGACTGTCCATAGGGTGACGTTACATAGCAGCTTTGAGCCTCTGCCAAGGCCAGGTCCCACTCTGGCAGAGCTCAGCCTGCACAGCTGGTGCTGCAGAAAGCTGTGGGAGCACCAGAGACACAGAACCTGCCAGCGTGCTGGGAACAGGCACTCTGTGCTTTCAGAGGTGGGACCTTTGAGGGACAAAGCCTTGGGAACAGCTGGTGTGTGAAAAATCCTGAGCACAGCAGTTTATGGAGACACTGACCAAGGCTTTATTCTTATGAAAATTTGCCTTTGTACATCCAGGCCTCACTACTTTAAACAAACAAGTTCCTTAACCTCTCTCTCACTAGCAAAGGGAAGAGATGGTTTGGGAAATGACATTCAGAGAGGAAAAGCATCTCTCCCACTGCACACCCCATGTTTATCTTGGACTCCTCAAATCCTTATTAAGGTGACCTCTGGGCCAGATTTGATCAGTGCATAGGGCAAATAAAAAAGAACTTTCCACAAGAGTAGCTGGTTTCCTCTTCAGAAAAAAACCAACAAAAACTATGCTTGTAATTAAGGCTCTTAAAGATCACTAAATGATAGTCAAAAGTGGATGGTGTACGAACAAGTAAAAAACAAGATCGAGCCTAAACCACCTTGCTGGATGATAATCCACATGTTAAGGGAATAAAGAGCCTTTTCTGTCAGAATTGCTTCCCATTAACGACTTCCTCCTTGGCAGGATCAGTCACAGGTGTATTTTGAGACTTATTTTAATCACATTGTAAGAGTGTGACCAGTGTGTCAAAAGGCAATAGCAAGTTATCTTTCCCAACTGAAAAATGCTCTTGTAATTTAAGAATGTGGTTAGTAAAACTGGCAATTCACGTTTCATAACTGTCTGAAGCTGGTAGCCTGGACATGAGAAGGAAAAGTATTGAAAGGTTAATAAATAATGCGAGTTCTTTCATGCATCAAACCATTACTGGCTATTGATCAGCTTTATTATCCTGTATACCTACAGAGTAAAGACAGAACTTACTTTGCATTAAGACTATTTGAGTGGAAGAGCTGCAAATGAGAAGAGTCACAGATCTCTATCTGTTGGTACAGCTGGCACTGCAGGGAGGGTGCCAGCTGCTACCAACGTGAAGTGGTCACAGTGCTGGTGACAAGGAGAAAGTCAGCAAGTCCAAAGGAATTCAAAGTAATAGATCAGCCAGCTGTGCACTACACAAAATCCTCTAAAACAAGCTTGGCATCCTTATAATTCGAGCACCATCGGGTTTATTCTCCTTTATTTACCAGGTTTGAAACACTAACAGGTGAGCTTTGCAGAAGTAAAAAGAACTCCTTATCTCCCTGTTCATGGAACAAAACTGCATTGCAGACGGATCACCAGTCCCATGTCACTTGTCATGTACCTGGGGAAAGGCTTTAGCAGCAGCCAGCTGGGAGGCTGGCACCTGAGCCATGAGTCAAACTGACATCTGCAGGCACCAACTCACGTTTTGCAGGTCAGAAAAAAGCAGGCAGCAAGTGTGTCAGCAAATGCTGGAGAGACACTGACTGAGAGAGAAGTCTGAGGCTGAAGCTTGAGAACTCACCTCTGAGAGCACTTTATCCACGCTGGCAGCGAGCCTCCCGATCTCATACAGAATCTGAGCATTGGTGGCAACTTTTGCTACTGGTGTACCTGGCAGGTAAGTCAGCAGTCTGACCATGTACTTCTTGCTGCCAGGTCTAGTACCTGACAAGGACAGATGCAGTCAGTCACTCTGATATGTGCTACTGAGTATTAGTTAATGCAAGAGGCTAAAAAGGTTTATCCCCGTGTAGAAGGTGTCACAAGTAGCTATAAAACAGATTTCACGCAAAGATTTGATTCACCAGAATGTTCTATAATAATGTACAAACCTTAACACAATTACAAAGTCCATGCTGGATTTTTAGTCCTTGTGCTTGGACCCAACTCAGCACCAAGCAGGGTTCCTCCAGTGCCTGCACACACCCATGTAAAGTTTTGCAGCAGAACAGGTCTCAGGAATCCCAGATGTTGTATGGAAGTTACAGTGACAGTAAAAGCTAAATGCCAACACAATTTTTTTCCCAAACACTGTTAAAGTGATTTGTTCTGGCTTCAGAGATGGGCCAGAACTGTATTTTGCACCACTCTGCAGGCAAATAATTTCAAGCACCACAGAGTCAATGAGGCTTTTTTAAACTTTTCTTGTGCACAGACACAGATGTCAGGTAAATGTTTTCCCCAATTCGTTAAACTGAAGTATTTGCCTAAGTGTTTTCCTAGTTAATTATTACTCTCTCTGAGTTCCTTTGCTTCTGGTATTTTAAGTGTGGATTATTATGGCTGGAATACAGCTCACCTGATGCATATCCCCACTATTCAAACACAAGCCTAGAGTTCCCCTTCAGCATATACATGGTGTGCCATAGAGCAAGCTACTGCCGAGCTAAGGGTGAGAGTGGGGCAGTAAAGGTGCCCACAGTGGCTCACCTCCCGACTCCAGAGACATTATGTTACCATCTTTGATGAGATAAGGAGTGGCTGAAGGGAAGCCCTCAGCACTGAGAAGCATCATGGCCTGGGTCTGCGCCTCGATGAGGTCGGGCTCCTGGCTGTCTTCTGAATTGGTGATTTTGAGGACGTACTCATCGGCACCTTCAGCGGAGACACGCACGTGGAAGTTCTGGTCGTCATAGCTGGGGAGTGACCCGATCCAAGACACCTTCAGTCCAAACACCCTGTCCACCAATTCAGCTGCCTCTCTCTCACCAAGGGCTGGTTTGGTCAAGGTCTGGGGCTGACAGTCATTTCCAGAAGACATTGTGTCTCTAGGAGAAAAAGAAAAGCTGGATCATCTGATCTGTATTCTGACATCAGAAGCAATAATTACTGTAACAAAATGCATTCAGCTACCGGAGAAGAGTTTCCTACATTTATTAAACAAGCAAAGAAAACCAATGCCCCTGTGCCAGCTCGGGTTTCTTACATCACAGGTTATCAACTGCTTAGGCTGCAGCTCCTCCGAAGAAGGATTGCTAGAGAGATGCACTCACGCTGTTCAGACTAGCAAACCTGAAAAGCTTACTAGCTTTTATTAGCTCATTTCTAGCAGCAGCCTAACCTGGTATTGTTGATAGGTAGGAATGACTCCCTAAGGAACGGAGTTGCTGAATCCCTGATCAGAAGTCTTCAATTTGTGTCTGCAAAAGACAAGAAGTATTTTAGTAAATCAGAACGTTTCAGCAGATTCAATCTTTCCGCTTGGTCACGGCCTTCCGCGTGGCTGCGCTAAGAACGGCAGCGCAAACCCGCAGACGCTCGCTCGTCTCTCGCCGCCCAGCCGCAGGAATCTGGAGCCTCCCCAGACGAGCGACCCTTGGACTCGGCGGGAGCCGCGCCAACCTTTGCCCAGCCGGGGAGGCCGAGGAGCTGCCCAAGCCCCCCCCAGCCCGGCTCCCGGCCGGGCCGCCCGTGTTCCGCGGAACGCAGGGCTGAGCCCGGGGGCCCCGCGCTGCTCCCGGGCCCGGCCGCACCTCCCGGCCGCGGGCAGCGGCTCCGGAGCCTCCCCGCGGCCGGAGCGCTGCCCCAGGGCTCGGGCTTTGCTTTCCAACAGCACCGGGGGAAGGAAAGCTACGACTTCCTGTCACAAAGGCAGAACGCTTCACAAACCCTGCGCCCGCTGCGAGCAGGAGGGAACAGATCCGTTTTGTTCTTTTGTTTAAACCCTTTTATCAGCACACCAGATCAAAATCTCTGCCAAATGCTTTGACTGAAGACCGCGTATATAAATATATGTAGCAAACCTGAGGCATCTTGCTCAGGATGTCCTTTAGACTGTCCCACATACCACACTGGGACAACGGGTCCAGTCGTAGAAATTTTACAGCTAATAAAAATAATTACAAACCTCAAGATTAATATAGAAATCTATTCTGAAACTCCTAATTAAAAAAATAAAAAAGTAATTGCCATAGCTGACATCCTGCTATGACAGAATTAGGAATCTGAAGCAAAAGGAATTTAAGAAAGGTATGCTGGAAAAAACCCCCAAAAAACAACAAAAATCCCCTCCAAACTCAAACAACACCTAAAGCATCTTGGGTTTAAGTAAATCAGTTAAGAATCCTCTATCACAAAATTTCAGTATTGTTTGTAGTATTAAGGACACAAAACTGAAAACATTGTTTTAATCACATAGGGAATTTAGAAAAGGGAAGCTATTTCCCCAAGAAACAATTTTTCCCCCTCCAATTTCAGAACAGGTGTTACTAAAAGTAATTGACCAACTCTTCTTACTAGAAATCACAAAATTAAGGGGTTTTTTCCAAAAAGAAAAGAGCTCTGTAAACTATTTGGGTTCCCTCTCTTGATTTCTGAAGCCCTGAAGCTTTAGCTCATTGGAACAAAACTGATCCGGTGGGAAAGCGTTCTGGCTGTTCTTTAATACAGCTGGCTAGAAATGTTCTCCTGCTCTCTGCACACAAAATCAGAACGCACTTTGCAGATCTGCGCCTCGTTACTCTTGTTTCAGCTGCCAGACTGGAGTGCCACAGCTGCAGACCTACAAACTCGTGTGCTTCTCCTGCCTGCCTGGGGCTCTGGGGGAAGCCCGCTGTGCCTGAGGCAAGGCAGAGGCTGAAGGCTGTACTTTGGCCTGTCTTATTGTCTGTAGAAAGACAGGCTTGAACAATTTAGCACCCATGAGTTAACCCCAGTCTAATCCCTGTGCTGAAAGGGAGGGTTGAAGTAGGTTAGTGTTGGACATCCCCAAATCACATCTGAGTGTCTTGTCATAGCTGTAACCTCGGCCAACAGCTTGCTTTAATACAGGATTTCATGCAGATTCTAAATGAGACATTTTTCAGAAGGGAAAGAAAAAGTTATTCAAAAAGCATTTGATGTAACATGCAGACTGGTGTCTGGAGCACAGCTAGCCCAGAGAACATCCTTCTACACCAGCTCAGCTTTGTGAGCCCATGTCAGCCACTCCTAACAAGAAAATGAAACATGCATGATTAGATAATACATTGTATTATCCCTTTGCTTTCTTCACCCGCCCCTTCACACACAGAACCATTTTAACTGTATTCCATACTATCCATTCAAAACAGACAGTAACATACAAGATCTGTGATACAATTTTCTTTATTAAAAATAATTTACAGCATTGGTAACATTTTATGCACAATTTTCATCAATTGAATGTAAGATATATCTATACAATACTTACTGAACTTAAAACTTACACTGTTCTGTTGGCTTTAAACAGCAGACATTGATTTGCAGTTGCTTAAATATGATTAATATACATAGCTCCTTGTCCTTACAGTTAGGTGTAAAATGTATAAACATCAACACTATCCCAAAGCTTTGTCGTTTGGGATGGGGAGGAAGAGGGAAGCAAGAAGAGAAAACATTTACAAAAATTTCAACAAGATTCTCCCCTCAAATCCAAAAGGAGAGAGGCCTAGGTTAAATACATCTAACACTGAGTCACTTCTCGACCAGGGACATGGCCTGGACGCTTTAGGATGCTAAAGAGCTTGAACTGAACGGCGTTGGGTGTGTGAGCACAGCAACCCCCACTGCCCCTGCGAGGGCTCCTGGCACTCCTGCCCCCCGAAGGCTCAGGGTCCTGGCAGTGTGTCCAAAGCCAAATGTCTGCCCTTGGCTGCTGGGCTCCTGAGCTGCACTTTGCACAGGGGAGGGCACAGGCTGTTCCCAGGGATCACCACCCAGTGTTCCCCGCCCTGCGCAGAGGGTACCCGGGCAGTGCCGCCACACTGCAGCCCCAGCGCAGCGCCTGGCTCCCAGGGGAGCAGTCAGCTGCACCCCGAGTGCCACTGACTGGGGCGTGTTCAGGGCTGCAGCTGCTGCAGCGACAGCAGCAGCCTCCAGCGGAGCCGCCCCTGCGCTCCAGCCCAGCTCAGAGCCTCTCTGAGGGGCTGTAAGACAGCGGCGCGGCAGAATTACAGGAGCTGCTGAGGTAACGAAGCCCCCGTGTCTCCAAAAGGAGCTGACTTGCTTTACTGGTGGCAACTTGCCGGCACCTCTCATGCCTTGAAATTGCACTTCAGCTCGTCAGTCTGCCTTAGCATGGCTTGGATCCGTCTCCTGAAGCACGAGAGGGCAGGGGCTGGGTTCCCCTCAGGCATTAGGAGTTACACAAGTTGGAAATAGGCATGGAGTTGCAGCTTTATCGTCTGCAAGAGGCATCATTATGTATCAGCACTACATTCCCATTTTCTCCCCAGAAACATACATTTTCTTAACTAAATCACAAATATACCTTTGAGCTGGGATAAAATAGTATTACACTGTTGTACAAGAAGTAAGATCTGCTCAGTCACTCTGGATAGAATTAATGGGAGTGTACCACAGAACAGTTCAGCATTCACTTGAATACAATATTCAAAACCGCATTGATTGGTTCCCCTTAGAAGTGGTAGGAATTACTGGAATGGTTTTCATCTCACCTAAAAGAAAACCACATCAAACTAGTGAAATACAAAAACAGATTATACAGAAACTTCAAACTTTAGTGAACTTTGTCTAACAAAACAGAAAAATATGTATCAAACTTATGTCAATCAAATGAGTTTGGCCTTTGAACTGTCAAAAAATTAATACATTGCATTGATATAATTATGCAAGAAGTTTGCTGTATTTTGGTTTTGGGGTTTTTTTTTAAGGAATGTCGAACATACTATTTAAAGATTTGAACAGTGCATCTGTTAGTTCACAAGTCAACTATCTTAGTGTCTGGTTATAAATTAAAAGCACATGTAAATAAAGCTAATATATCCTCTTGAATGTTTTGATATTTAAGACAACATTTATCAAGAACAAAAAATTTTAAAGCAAAATCTTGACAATTTATAGGCAAGTATTGCAGTTTTGTTCTCCGGCAGAAATTAATCTCTACCCAGACTGTGAGTGGAGCTTTGAAGCTTTTCAAGACACAGGAGGAGCCTGCTGGAGCTGCAGAGCCCCTCGCACGGCTCAGACACCCCCCAGAGCTCAGGCAGAGGGAACACGAGCCCTTCCGCAGGAACTCTGCTCTCCTGCTGACACGAGCTATGGATCAGGGCTTTACCCTCAGGGTGCTGCCAATTCCACCCCCAGCTCCTGCAGTGCCATCACACAGGTCTGCTCAGCATTCCAGGCTCTTCCTCAGGACACTTGGGAAGAGCTGGGAGCTGCCAGCACACGAGAAAGCATTAAAGGCAGCGTGGGCACCTGACTCTGGAACATCTGACAAGTGGAACTTAGCAGACACGGGTTGGATTTGAAGCAGAGGAATTTAAACAGCCCTAGTTAATGTTTTAAAAGGTTTTTAAAGGTTAAAACATTATGGGGAGGGACTTTGTCTGATGATATTGCAGAGTACAATAAAAACAGGTGTCACAAATGACAAAGTGCATCCCTTGAAGCAGATGTGACAAACTTCACTTGAAGGGCGTGAAGAAACATGGCTGAACCTGCACGAATGAAACAACTGTGAGATTTGGTTTTAAATGCAGAAATGATTCCCATATTTCTCAGCACAAAGTATTTCATCTTTCATAGCTTGAGCAGTTTAAATCTGGGTCCAGATGAAATATAATCCCATAATAAAGATAAGGAAGTCATCATCTGTGATACCATGGGCCTCATGTGGACTGCTTTTTATTCAGCCCATAACCTAAAGAAATTGAAAACTCAGTATCTCTTTTAAGCTCTGGACGAAAAAAAAAATCTGTTTGGCCTTTAATATTCCATGCCATCTGCTACTCTTTAACCAACAAACTGCAGTACACAGATTTTACAGGTGCAAAAACTGAGTGGAAACTGCAGAAAATCTTCTTACATAATAATCTTCAGCACAATCAGTTTCAATTTCGCATCGTTTATTTACAAAATGGTCTGATAAAACGTCCCCTCCATACTTACAGCTCTCTTGTCACAATACACATGTTGATTTTAGCAATGTTTAATAGCACCATTAGAATATTATTTAAAATCAGAAAGGATCTCGTTGCAGTTACAATGATTCACAATCTTTTACATCCATGGACGAAGTAACTTTGAGCACACTAGGACTGTTTGCAGTTCCACAGTACAGATTCCTGGGTTCACACAAGGCATTTGCTGAGCTACCAGTTATGCAGGGTACCCAGAGTCAGTAGCTACTACAAGAATCTTCGAGCCACAAAGTTTAGACTTCCACCATTCTTGTATAAAGTTATCTCCATACTGTTTTCAAACAAGGCAATCACGCTGAATGCTTTTCCAGTGCTTGTCTTCAAAAGAAAAGCAAAAAAGAGAAACCAATTAAGCTTTGCTCGTTTCCCCGTGTGAGCATCCTAACCCCAAGGTTTGCTGAACAAAGCCAGTGGGATGTGCCTGTACAGCCCCAAGGCTGCTGTGCGTGCACAGCTCAGCTGCAGCTGTGACAGGCCAGGGGGCTGCTGGTAACCCAAACCCACCACGACCCAAAGATGGCACCAGCGGTGTTATGGGCTTGTGTACAGACAACGGAGGGCTGGAGCCTCTCTCGAATCATCACACCTTTGAGACAAACAATTCTACCCTAACACTGAGCCCACGAGGGGCAAAACAACACCCAGAATGATCAAGAGGATCAGGCTGCATACAAACTTGTGTACACAGAACGTGTGTATACGTACTTTGGGAAACTCCAACAGCCACGACAAACTTCAGGCAGGATTGTAAGCTTACCTTCCAAGAGAATTCAGTTTTGTTTTTCCTGCTTTGCTTCCTAGCATCAGAATTAACTTTTCTTTTTCTGCTTTCAATCATCAGAACATTCAACAGAGAAATGAAAAATATTGCAAAGATACCTTAACATCCAAAGTCATTCTGGGCGACAGCTCTGGAGGGAACAATATAGAAAACTGCTCTCTGCCAGTGAGTCCCAAAGTACTTGGATTTTCCCCAGGACGAAACTGAAGTGGAGCGATGCCAATTCCAATCAGCTGACTCCTGTGAACCTTTTCATAGCTCTCAGCTAGCACAGCTTTCACACCCTGCCAAAATACAGGCACAGCAGGCAGAGTGAAACACAGAAATAACCTCCCAACACAGATTCTGTCCAATATCTCACAGTTCAAACCCAAGAGTGGAGGGGAGCGCTGTGCACAGAGTCCTTTAAGGACCCTGGTGACACCTCTCAGCCCTCCAGGGAGATGGAAGCAAACAAGCCAGAGCAGGCCCATGCAGTGCGAAATGGAGTTTGCTACAGACAGTGACCATGCTGTGGTTAACAGGACATGAAACAATGCCTGACCCGGAATATATTCTCAATAGTAGTGGAAATTGGTCTCCAACAGTGAGATACTGAACATCCCATGGAGACCAAACAGAGGTCAGCACAGACAAATGCCTGATTTGTCTCAAAGTCTGGTATCCAAGACAGTAAATTACAGAACGAGGAAATTCACATCTATCCTGACAAGTGATTCCCTCCCGTGAAGATTCTAACAAAGAAATTATACAATGTGTTTTTAGGTATTCCAGAAAAAAACCAAACACCCCAAACTCAAACAAACGGGCAGTACCAGTAAAAAAGGCCCTTTTGCAGCCCAGTCTCTTGAGCTACCCAGTCCATACTTCTTTCCTGCCAGAATAATGACAGGAATGCCTTCCTTCTGGTACAGCTCCGCTGCTTCAAACACATCTAGCTGTGGAATGACAAAATGACACATTTTGAGTGAGTTCTAGACCCGCACTCCCCATTCCAGAGTAGCTGTACAAACAAACAGATTCCTACCGTTTGTCCTGATGGGAAATGAATTGTTTTAGGAGCTGGTTTTCCTATGAACTTATTCAGAAGCTTGATGTTCGCAAAGGTACCTCTTGTCATCACGGCATCGTTACCTCTTCGAGCCCCGTAAGAGTTGAATTCACGAGGTGTGAGTCTGGAATAAAAACCAAATTGAAAAAAATCAGTTACTTTAAAGATTATATGATTTAAAAGGATACTGTGATTTATTTTTATAAATATTGCAGCATATATAAGTCTGCAGTGGAAGATGTAAAGAACTAGACCTCCAAAGGATGTAATTATTATAACTCATGAACAACACGTGTAAATCACTGCTAGGTTACTCATGAGGAAAGCTGCAAGTTTAAATTAATTTCTACAACTTTGTTATGAAGTACTGCAAGCAGCGTGGTACTTACAGAAGAATTATGGGGAGACTGCTCTAGGAAACAACCCTTTTACCAATCCTCTTACCATTGCCAGCATATTTATTAACATTTATTAATGATTTTGCTTTTCCCCAGATAAGCCCGCTTTCTGCACGGGCATTTCTAGAGGAGGGGGACGGTGCTGGTCCGTGACTCCGCCCGGGCAGCAGCCCTGTGCCGCGGGAGGGCTCACCCTTTGCTGGTCAGGTACTTGGCAGCAGCGCTGCTCCGGGCAATGCTGCCGGCGGGGGAGATGTGATCCGTGGTGACCGAGTCGCCCAGGTACAGCAGCACGTGCGCGTGCTCAACCGCCTGCGGTGCAGCTGCTTCTTTGGCCTAAAGGGAGGTGGGCGACAGAACACAAGGGAACAAAAGGAACATGAAACATTTCCTTCCAAGAAACAGACCATAAAATGGATCTGCGCTATATGATGGCCTGTTGTCTTGAGTTTTATAGTTTTTCAATGTTTCTCTTTGCTGTAATACTTTCTCACGCATGCTGTTGTAAACATGGCCATGGTTTTGCTAACTGTCCTTGTTGTTTTCATTCCATTCTCCTAGGCAGAGACATGTGATGGATTTGTCCTTTAACCAGTGTGATTGAGAGGTGGTAATTTCTACCACCAATCCACAGTGATTTCTAAGAACATATAAATAAGAGTCAGAGTTCTGCTCTCGCTCTTTTAGACCCTCCTTTAGCTCTCTCATTTAGCTCTCTCTTTTAGCTCTCCTTTTTAACTCCTCGGCCTGGTCGGCTACGTGTGTTTGTGTCCATACAGTGCAACATCGACAACGGCCCCTTGATGTGCAGGCTCTGCTCATTCCAGAGACACAAGCAGTATTTAAAAGACTGAGAAGTATCAGTGATAATTAAATTTCTTACTTCAGCATTGAAGCTTTACTGGAATAGCTATTCCTTTACTTAAATGCAATGCATATAATCTGGTGGATAGATCCACGCTACTTACAAGTTTATCAAAAAAGGAGGGACATCTAATATAAGTAGATTTTAAATCCCAGGGAAATAAAGTTGACTCCGGTGCTTCCAGTAAATTCCATCGTTTGTTTCCTTTCTAAAAGAAAGAAAATAATTTAAAAAGAACAGAAGTTAATTTATTGTACTTTTATACTCAGAAACTAAAGATATACTGGCGATTTTATTAATTACTACTATTTAGGAAATAATTTTCTGTTACATATTACAAGTTACCTCAGTGTGTATTACTGAGGAATTGCTTTTAAATACAAGTACCTGAGTTAAGCTCTCCGTTATCATAACAGAAATAAATGGCAAACCAATCACATTCAAACGCAAGATATTCTAAAGCTCCAATGAAATGCAACCTTCATTGATGTAGAACAGGCCATTCTTACCTCCATCTTTTCTTTCAATTCCTTAAACATGGATGATATCACACACTCTTCCTCCACTGCGTGAAGTTCTTGTCGGGTGGGCCAAATATCTCGCAAGTAAATACTTTTGCCGTTAAAGCCAGTGCCTGAGTAAGATTTTAAACACAACAGTAGTTTTGAATAATAAAATACGAGGCTTGAGATTTGTATTAGAACATAGAGGTGTGTATATCCAGGCCTGCAGGGATGGTACCAGACAGGCAAAGAACTGGATCAGTTAAGTGATCAGTGAATGCTCTGCGTTAGCCACAAGCAAACCAAACACGGCTGTGCTTTCCCTTCAGATGTTTTCGTTCTGGGTGCTGAGGTCCTGTGCAGCACCTGTGCCCACGTGCAGCAGCTGCGGGAAGGAGAGCACTCACCCAAGGGCTCGGTGTTGAAGTCGATGCGCACGGTGCCCGCGATGGCGTAGGCCACGACGAGCGGCGGCGACGCCAGGTAGTTGGCACGGACACAGTCACACAGGCGGCCCTCGAAGTTCTTTGTGCCGGACAACACCCCACAGGCAACGATATCGCCCTGGAAGGCAGACCCAGACACACTGCGCCAGCAGCCTGGGGTACTTCAACAGCTAACGCTGGCTTTGCTGACTGAGGCAGATGAGCTTTTAGCATTCTACTGCAGAAATTTACTCCAACGCTACAACTGAAAGGCATCTTGCTCTCTCCCACTACCCTTCTCTTCTCATTTTCCCTTTTGACCCTCTGGTATGCTTTCCTGTCACTTCAGTCAACTCCTCTCCTCCCTTTTATTTCTTTTCTTTTTCTTCTGCTTCAGAAGACAAAAAAGCTGTAGCTGTTTAGACACTGCTGGTTTAAATCACTCAAGCCCATCGCTCTTTAAAACTCTCCTCTTCACTTATGGTACAAAATCTACAAGTTGCATCCTCTGCAAGATTAGATCCTATGCATTTATCTTGTAATTTATAACTGTATCTACAAATACTACTTCTTGTATTTATTTTACAAAGCAATGAATTGGCATGGTCTCCCTCTAACAAGCAAATATGCCAACAACATCATGCAAAGTCCAACCAAAAATGAAGTGTATTTTGCATGGATTGCTGTATTTCGTGGTTGTTTAACTGGGTAAGAAATACACTTCTGTGTTCAACAAGCCAGCCAGAGCTTTACCTGTTTTATTGCATTCCTGATGGCTTCTGGCAAAGGGGCCGTGTTCCCAACACAGGTGGAACACCCATAACCAACAACCTCAAACCTGCATGGGAAAAACCACTCCAGTAATGCAGTACATGGTCACGAGCAATTTGTTAACAAAGCTGCTTTTTCTTTTATTAATAATCCCCAAGAATCTTTTGTCCTTTGACAGTTAAGGCTTTCTAGAAAATGCACAGCAGACACTACGTGCCAGTGATGCAAACCACAGCCGGGCACTGGCACAGAATAATGAACATAATCCTGCTGTTAGTGCTACAGAGCAACCAAAACCACACTAAACAACCTTTGACAGCAGCGTTGATAAGGAAAGACTAATACAGGCTGTCCTGACAAATTTGCATCCAGCTCCACTTTTAAAATACATCATAAAGTACATCCTGTCCTGCAAGTCACTTAAAATGAAGTAATTTGTGACCGGAGAAACAGAGCTCTGATGTATTAGAGCTGCACATCATGAATTTCAAAGTGGGAATACAACGAAGCAAAGTAATTTAAAGTCAACAAGTAAATAAAATGGCAATCCATTAAGCTAGGAATTACCAGCCCCAAATGAACAGCAATCCTATTTGTCAGCCTGTACAACCCCCGTGTAGGACCTGCCCAAACTCACCACGGAGCCAGGCCTTACCCAAGCTTGCTGAGGTACGGCAGGACTCCACTGGAGCTGAGGTAATGTGTGACCATGCCACTGCCTGGCGATAAACTTGTTCTGATGTAGGGCTTCACCACGAGGCCAGCCTCAACAGCTTTCTTGGCCAGGAGTCCTAACAAAGCAAAAGGAAAAAAGGACATAGATTATGATTTGTATATCCCTTAATAGGACATCTATATGCTTCTACCTTAGTTAAATCAAGCATAAAAAACCTCAGAGGATTAGATAACTTTCAGTTTATTAAACTATTAAAGCAAACTGGCCTGGATAAAGTTTCCTAACCCATAAAAACACCATGCATGGTTTTATTCCCATTCCTGGAAGGCAGACACTAATTTCCCTTTCTCTAGGACAAATCTCTGCCATGTTCTAGCTGACAGTGCCAATCCATTCAGTCTCCAGAGACAGGCCACACAGCCCTAAGGGGAAGCTCACCTTGGCCACAGAGGATGTTAAAAAGAGAAGAGCAAGGTCTTTCAGATGAGCTGTTCCAGCAAAACCACCTGCAGCTTGTGAAGGTGTGACAGAAACCCCTGAAGCAGTGACAGAACAACTGCTCAGCAGCACAGTTTCTGTGCTGGCTGTGGCATCACAGCTCAGCATCCAGGACAGGCTGGAAGCTGAAACCCACCTCCTGCATCAGCTGTGCCGCTGTGTGCATCCACCTGACAGGAGCCCTGAACTGCTTACCTGCTCTAATACTATCAAGTGTAAATATTTTATAATTCCTCTCCTTAATATTGCTTTATGGGACAAACTTAGATTGTATTATGAAAAAGCAACTTCCCCTATACAATCTCCAGAACCTACAAGCTACGGCTGCAAGAGAGTTTCAAACCTGTAAAGAGTTTCAGTTTCAAACCTGTAAAGAGAACCTACAAAAGTGAAGGTGAGGCCTGTGCGAACATGGGAGCACCACGAAGATCCAACATACCTGCAGCAAGCATGACAGATGGATTGCAATTGTTTGTACAGCTGATGACTGCAGCAATGACAACGCAGCCGTGGGACAGCTTGTATTCATTTCCTTCATACTGAACAGGCACAATGTCATTCTGCTTCTCAGCTGCAATCTGGAACCCTTTAACACCGGACTGGATGACAAAAATACACGTTAGCAGTTGTTACAGTACAGAAAGGACGACATTAGAGCAAGACAAGTGAACACTGGTTTTGAAATAATACTCAGCTGTGCCACTAGGAACCCTTCTAGAGATTTTAAAAGCCGTCCTCAGTGCATGTCCCCCTGTCTGAGCACCGGTCTCAGCCTCTCCTTCACACCTGCTTTCACTTTGCAACAGTTGTGAACAAACACCAGTCTGTGTCTGGCTGTTCCACAACTCACTTCCTTCTACGCATCGAGGAACATCCCCTCAAGTATACATGTCTAATCTACACAACACTGGCTCCTAAATTAGAGGCATGTCCAAGATTTTAACTGCAGAAGGGTGGTAACTAAACCAGCATAGGTCAATTAGCATTTTACCCCCTCACCTGAGCGCTCTTCCCCACTCAAACATCCTCCAGAGGTCCCTACCTGAAGTCCTTTCTCCCTGGCAATCTGAACTGTGAGATTAAGGACTTTTGGAAGCTCATGTTCCTGCTGAACACACCTGAGCTACCCTTGGGATGCCTGTCAAGCAGGAACAGAACACCCCAGACAAGCAGCTGTGCAGCAGTAAGGAGGGCTCAGCAGGTATGCAAGGAATAGGTAACATAACATTTATTCACGTGAATTACAGGAAATACCTTTTGAAGAGAGCATCAGCAATACAAACCTTTTCATTTAGGCAGGCTTGGAAGTCACTTTTCATGTTATTAACAGCCACTCTATCCTGGGATCTCTTGGGGCCACTGACGTACGGAATTATGGAACTTAGACTAACCTGCACTACCTGAGAAAGCAAGGAACAGGAAGCGCAGGCGTTACCAACCCCAGCCCAGCAGCACATGGAGCCCACTCCTGAGAAGCCCAGGAGCTCTTGTTTCCAACTTGAATGTTCTCAGACATTTCATTTTCAACACCACTCGCTGTAAGAGGCTATTCATCTTATTCCAAGCGTTTTAACATCATCCCTAACTTTTCTACCACTCACAATTCTGGAATTCAGTATCTGTTAGTTGACATAATGTTACTGTACTTCCCTTTTTCCCCCCCATCCCATCTATGTTTCACAAACAAACTCTGCTTCTGGAAACTGTGAGTTGACAAACAGAGCTTTGCTGAAAGCAGTGACAGTTACAGTGGGAGACCAGACTGGGAAATCATCAGCAGTTCTTGATGAGAATCAGGGAGACAGCTCCTTCCAAGCATACCTGGGAATACTCGGGCTCTCGGGAAGAACTCTCATCATCTCTAAATAACTTCACAGCTTTAAGGTACGCTTCCATGACTTCCAGCCTGGCCTTATCAAAACCTGAGGAAGGTCATTTCAAACATGAGAAAAGTCACATTAAAGACATAAATAAAACAAATCACACAACTTTCAGAAACTCAGATTGTTTTAAGTGTAACATTCAAAGTACTTTTTTTTTTCAACTACACCACTTCCATATCCCAACTTCTATTCAGGAATGACACAGAAATGAAAACATTTATAAATTATTACACTTTTTTCTAAATTAGCTTAACTTGCCCTCTTATGCCAAGGAACAAAACAAGCTATTCCAGCTCTAGCAGTGGTAACTCTAACTAAATTGACAGCTGTGTCCCTGAAGCCCCTAAGGCTTTTCTGTGTGAGGACATCCATGTTTAACGCAGACCCTGTGCTCAGCTGACACCAGGCACTACTGCTGGCGACTCTTCCATTCATTTGCTCTGCGCTGAGGAGACAAATGTGCTTGCTACTGAAGGCATTTAACCCTCATCCCAAAGTGACACATCTCAGTCTCAGCAAGTCTCACTCATGAATGAGCTTTCTTAGGCATCTGTCACCCTGTGGTTTTCTGTTTGCAGCAGCTTGATAAGGAATTGACATCGTCCTTGCTTAGCCGGAGATGCCAGGGAAATCAGGCACTTCAAAGCGAAACATAAACCAGTGGCAAAAATCAGAGAAGTGTTCAGAGTTGTTCTGCAGTTTCACTTATTTCTAGTAACCATTTTAAATTTTGATTTTGTAGGGAATCTCCAGGTAGTTATGGGATTAATTCCAAATCGAGAAGACCTACATTCTGTACATATTTCAAAATGTGAGAATTTCCTTAATACTCTTCTTTTATAGGCTTACATAGGCTTCAAAAACCAGGACTCTGCACATAGAAAAGCAGTATCGTGTTCGTAAATCAGGCACGAGACAAAGGGACCAGACTGGACACAAACCTCGAGCACAAGTCTAATTACACGTTAAATCCACATCGGAACTCTGCAGAAAAGCACCATGTAAGAATTAAAGTGTTTTAAGCAAAAACTCAATAGTTCTTACATTGGGTTCTTCTGCAGAGCAAAAAACATGTATTACCACAACTGCAGAACACAATTACAATGAACCAGTGCTTTATTGAATCTTTACCTGCGTGCTTTAAGTGTTTCAATGTCACATTATCAACAGGGAAAAAGCTCAGAATAGCACCATATTCAGGACACATATTTGCTATTGTGGTTCGGTCTGCTACGGACAGTTGGGAAACACCACTCCCAAAGAACTCAACAAATTTTCCAGCGACATCAGCTTGTCTAAGATGCTGTTGGAAAGAACACACAATACCTGTTATGTGAAGAGGTACAGTGCAAGCTGTGTTTGTCACAATTCAAAAGTCATGAACATTGAAAACAAAAAGTTGAAACCCTAAGGCCTATGTTTGCAAAAAAAAAAATTATAAAATTATTATGAATTGTTTTTAGTTAAAGAGAGTCTATAAGTAAACCACTATAGAGGGGAAAGGAAAAAAAACTCCACTACTTCCAAAGACTAGCATAAATAAAAAAGCAAAATAAAAAAGGTTAGAGATTGTCTGTACCTTTCTGCACTGCCATGATTAAAGGTATATAAAAACACTCCCTGCATTTAATTCATTTCTCAAACACCACTGGCAGGACTTGCAACAAACTCTCTTTAGTTGAAAAGGCAGTGAGCTCTTACCTTGGTAATGCTCAGAACAATGTCTATGGACGTGGCGAAGGGGCTGACTGTGCCCGTGAGCTCACAGCCCACCACCTCGGGCAGCGTCAGCGGCACCGGCATCCCCAGCATCACCGCCTCCGTCTCGATGCCCCCGACGCCTGCGGGGAGAGCGGCACCTTAACCAACCTGCCCTCCCCACTTACGCTCCTAGAACATAACAAACCCCTTCATACTGAGCCTGGAAACTCACGGCAACAAACACACTGCTGCTTTTCTTTCACAAGTGAACGGCACAGCTCCATTCCCAACAAGGACACAGCAAGGAATGTGGAAGTTTCGTTAAATATTTGCACATCAAAAGTAAAATCAAGCAAGACTATAGCACAAGTTAGACATCACAGCCAACCAGAAAATATTTTATATCTAAAACTAATTTTCTGAGAGAAAAGAAACCTTCACGCAAAGTTCTGCTGTATGAGCAGCACTTATTTGAATATCAGCTGGTTTTTGCTGTTTCCTCTTTAAATTTCAAAGAGTGGTTTCTCAATGGAAAGAAATGTTAATCAGCATCACTTGTAGACAAAAACCATTCGGAACAGTAATTCAGGAGAGTCTGTTACGCTCGAGATACAAACGCTCAGTGGGAAGAAACATTTTTAGTGAGGTTTTAGCTGCCTTTCGAGAGCAGTGGCGTTCTGGTGGGCATACTCACCCCAGCCCAAGATACCCAAGCCGTTCACCATGGTTGTGTGCGAGTCTGTGCCCACCACGCTGTCGGGATGCAGGAAACCTTTCACGTCAAAAACCACTCGGGACAAATACTCCAAGTTCACCTGGTGCGCCATTCCGGTCTCGGGTGGAATTATGGAAACATTCTCGAAAACTTTTGAACTCCACTGTAATGTTTCCAAAAGGAGAATAAAAGAGTTGCATTTTTTTAAAGGTATATTCAGTTCTTAGAACATAATTAAAAAGACAGATCAAAGACACAACAAAAGAGTCCTTCATGTTTACCCAAGTGGTTTTTGCCTATTTGTCACAGAGTTGTGTGATCTCCTTGGATACATTCTTAATCATCAACGAAAGCTTTCACTCAGTTCCTCTGCAGGCTGAATCAGTAACTCGTGCCTACCTTTCAAAAGCAGGGCTGCAGAAATCTCTCACCTTACAGTTCATCCCACTGATTACAAGCCCACCTAAGACTGGTATTCAGACCACAGAACCTGAGCACTTGTACTTAGAGCAGAATTTATGTCTCTAGCATAACTGAGTTGAGGTTTGACACTCCAGGGTGAGATCCCTTGCAAACTCAGGGTGGGACATTTAATAGAGCTGACATGGAAACCTGTAACAACATTCAGCCCAGCCATTTCCTTCTTTAATAATGCAAAAGCTAATTTGCAACTTTAAGAAAGAGCCTTTAGTCTACATCCATGAAAAGCGTTTTAGATCATTGCAGTGAATTCCTAGACCACGTCAAATGAGCAGATGAGGATCAAACAGCAGTGCTGCAGAACCCTGCCCAGCCGCAGAGAAGCTGATGCTCACCACAGGGCTTGTGCTGCCCGGTCTGCGAGCAGCCCTGTCTCAACACTGCTCTCCTCTCAACGCTTCCAACTCCAGGAACTTCGGTAACAGGCACGGATAAATGACCCTTTCAGCCAGGAACTCACTGTGACCTCAGGCACTGAGCTCATGAAAGGCATTAGAAAGACTAATGCTTCCCAAATCCCCACTGACAAGAACAGATCAAACGTTTTCAAGTTAGAAAGCCAATTTTCTGTTCTTGTATTAAATTCAGATTTGAGAATCTGACACTCCCAAATGATTACATTTAATTTATCATCTAAACCTGAATACTGCTGGACAAATGACTCTTAAAAAAGCCCCAACCACAAAGCCTGCAGGTACACAGACATACCTTAAAAAACTGCAGCCTCTCTCTATTTCTGCCAAATTCCATCTCTTGATTTTTCAATACTGTCTCAGGCCTAGGAAGAAAACAAGTTTACAAGTACTGTCATAATTTATTTCAAATTACAGAAGAACAAATTGTAGTTTTAGTTTGTTTGATGAAAGACTTTTTTAAGCCTGCAGGACTCTTTGAAGTGGTTTATTAGAACAAAGATAATTGCTACCCTGCAGCAAGCTTTCTGTGCACAGTCAGACAGAGCTGATTTCATATGTGCTGTGTCTGAGAACCTGTTTATTCCAGGTATGGTTTGCCTCAAGTGTGTGATCTCAAGAATACTTTCAGAGATCTATTTTGAGCACGCACTACAATACACAGCAGCTTTTTTACCCCCATGAGTTGTCTCACAGGCTGCACATCTCAAAACTCCATGCATTAAAGAACCAAGGTGTTCGCTAGTTCAATTGTCACTATCCTCCATTTCTGTATTTCCCTCCAAGCCACAAGTTTTTCTTCACCAAGTACTCATCAGTACAGGCCCATAAAATGAACTATTTTGTCTTAGTATGTGTTATTTATTAAGATACTGGTACTTGTACTAACAGAGTAATCCATTATTTAGGAGGAATAACCTCTGCTTGGAGCAGCTGAACAAGGAAGGGGACACACTTGCTTTGTATCATGAAGGAAGCCCTCAGTTTTCAGAAGTGTATTTTACAGTCACGACCCCTCCCTTTCTTCCCTGCAGCAGCAGCAGGTGAGCAGCTCTCCTGCTCCACCAGCCCCGAGGGACAGTCAGTGGTCACACTACACCCCCATAAAACACCACTGCTGGTGCGCTGCCAGAACACCAATACTGCTGAAAACATCACTCCTCCTGCGTTCCTGCACCTGTACTGGGCAGGAATATTTCCACGTGTGTAACGCTGCCACAGCATCCAGCACGATTTCACTGTGGGATACAGATTTGATCAGTTCTTTAATTGTGCACCTGTCCAGCACAGGCAGATAGGGATCTGAACAGTCCAGCAGACAAAGAGGCAGCAGCTGAAGGAGCAGGATTACACATAATTGGCATGGATGGAACGGCGCACAACGACCTGTTAATAACACAGAGATCTGGGAGAGGCACAGACGTGAGGCTCCCCTGGGCTACTGCACAGGCAGGGCATTTACTGAATTTCAGCTCAGTGACAGATGGACTCTGAGATCCTGTATAGGCTGGGGGACGATGTATAGGCCAGTTCTTAGCTCTTTAAGAGCCAGAGGCTTCTGAAAAGTTATTACACAAAAGCCACGAATTACTCTTAGAAATAAATTAACGTTTCACAGAGTTACTCACTCAGGCTTGCTTTGCAACAGGCAGAGAATTACTCCTATGCTTAGTTGTGAGAGAAGTACTAAGATTTAATTTAAAAGTCACAGCCATGAGCCAATAAGTGGCCATCTGCGGCGTGTTCAGTAAAGCTCTTCTTGTGAGAAGAAAACTTTATTGTAAACTAATTCCCGTCTGCTACATCTGACCTATTCTAGATACTGAAACCACCTTTCTACGGCTTGGGTGAAAACTACAGAAGGATGTTTAAAAAAATAAAATCCCATTTCCCTGAGCTGTCCCAGGCAGTGCTCAACACGACAAAGGTACAGAAGAACTTAGCAAAGGAGCTTTCATACTCAGGCACGGGCTGCAGGTGGAAGGGGCAGAGGATGGGGGTGTTCTCAATCTGCGCCGAGAAGGGTCCCGAGGCGCGGCCGGACTCCCCCGCGCCGCACGAGCCCCTGCAGCCGCTGTGGCCCCGGCATGGGGGCGGCTTCCGGGGCTGCGCCTTCAGCGGGGACAGCCGGGCCAGCGGCTTCTGTGCCTCGCCCCCGCCGGGGTTGGGAGCGTTCTGGATCGCACTGCAACACCAAACACAGCGGTCACTGACACATCGGCACAGGTTCTTCACACGCACGCTCCCCCCCGCCATGTGTGTCTGCAATCCCGTCAACAGATTATAAAACAGTATCTGAAAAAATAGTTATATTATTACAACCCCGCTGGAAAGTGAACTACCACTGGATAAGCTGAGTTAAGTAATGTGGTGTGGTAAGAAGTGAACAGAACTGGATTGTCTGAAAGATTATCACCGAACAACTCCTTCCATTTGTTCACAACAGAGCAGAAATCTTTATAAACAGCACTGCAAAGGCTGAACTCAGAGTTTTCAACTTGGAACGTGTTGGTAGAGTCTCATCCAAATGGTAGACTGAACCTGTTTCTTTTTTTAAGACAGTGCTGTACATGTTCTGTTAAAACCACAGAGGAATGATTACAGGCAAAGCTTTCTCGAGGAAAGAAACATAACTTAATCATTTAATTAGGCTTCTTATACAAATTCTCAAAGGCTCAGATAAATTGTATACACTATTCAAGCCAGTTAGAACTAAGAAAGAAAAGCTGGGGTTTTCTTTCAAAAATAACATCCATATAGCACACTACCCTCTACCTGTGCAACATTCAGTCCCTGCAGGAGAGCAGAGAAAATGACTTTCACCTCTCTCAGTAATTATTAAATCACAAAATTGCAATTAAAGCCGCTGCTCTCTCCTGCCTCAGTAACACAGCCAGATACACAGCTATCCAACTGCAAGGCACTGCCTGGCCTCAGAGGACACCTTGTCTAAATCCCACCCAGCCCACCAGGCTGTGACCCACAGATGGGAGCTCTGCAAAAGCAGCACGAGCCACCCTGCAGCGAAGGGTTCTTATCACCGGCCAGCAGCTGCTGAGCCCCCCGGCTTTCCAAAGGGACGCTCCAGAGGGCGGATTTATCATGACAAAGCAGCATGCTCAGACCTCTTGCCAGCTCTTGGTCTGCCTGATAATTTTAGGCCGGCCTAATTGCAAAGGAATCAGCTGTCCCTCCGGACACAGGCGTGGAGAGCACAGAACTGACACAACACACGCACAGCGCAACAGATCAGCTGCAGCTCCTTGCTCTTCTAACACTCAGCAAACTGAAACCCCGTGAGTATTTGGAAAGCCAGCAGAAATAACTCATACAGCCATGTCCTTTGACCACAGGCGTTATCCCCATGAACTTTTACAATTTCCAAACAGCCTGACCGGTCCATGCAATTCCCATGGGTTTTGGAAGGCTCCACAAGCGAGAGGCAGGGGAGAAGGTGAAGAGAAGCTGCATTATTTAGTCTTTACTTCAGCAAATGCTAAACAAAAGCCCAAGTTTTTCCTCCTGTGCAGTATTTATGTTCCTAGCAAAGGCAGCCCCAGGCTGTACTCACCACATCACTGCCTGTCAGACAAGGAAACCCATGCTGGTAACCTTCCAGTCCCCTTACTTTTCCAGATCTCCCCAGGTACGCTTCTCTCTCTGAAAATACCCGCAGCCTCATTTATCTGGCATTAAATCCAAGCCCATAAAAAACCCAAACCAGTCACAAGCCATGGGCTGCAGTGACAGTCTCGCAATATGCCCAGAAGAACTGCAGGCCCCTTCTCTGGAGCTGTGGCAAGGCAGCCACGTCTGGAAAAAAAGTTCTGTTTAACTTGAACAATAAAATCAGAGCAAAGCAAAACAACAAACGCCCTCTGCCTCATTCTCTTGAGACATGTTATTTTTCTGGAAACCATGCCAGATCCCGTTATTTCAGCAAAATCTTGGCCAGAATTTGGATTATCGGTCAGCTTCATCCATAAGGCCTCACAAATGCTCTTTCTCTCCCTCAAGAGTGCTTATCCATTTTTATCCAGCCCTTTTTCACATACCACCAGGTCTTGTTTCAAGGATCCACACATGGGAAATTATTTGATGGGATAGTAAGAAGACCTGACTGAATCCACACTTCAGTGTCGGATAAAAATGTATGGCTTGTAAAAACTTTTAAAAAAAGGTACATTACCATTTGCTGAAATCAATCTGCAGAGAATGGTCAACAGTGAGATCAGTAGGGCAGGCAGGATTGACTTTCACCGGATCTCCTCCAGCATTTCTCACAGCTTCCCTCATGGCAGCAAAATCCACCATTGCTGGAATTCCACTAACAGACAGAAAAACATAATAGTAAAACAACATGAGACATTAACTCACTGAAACGCCAAGCTTCTTTTAAATTTTATTCAAGTCTAGAACTAGCTACCTCCTATTTCAGAAAATATACCTTTACTCTCTAAATTTTAAAGGACTCGAACCATTTTTGAAGTCACTGGAGCTGGCAGACCCTTTCAACAAGCCACAGCATGTTTGAGGACAATGTACCAAACCAGAACATGGGACCGCCTCAGAGGTAACCACGTTTCTCTTGCCTGGCTTTGCTTCTCAAATGTGACAGCACTTCAGCCCAGAAGGGATCCTTAGATACTCCTGTGCTGCAGAATGGCTTGATGACATAGGTCATGGGTCATTGGAACAGTTGTGCGAGCAGGGCGTTTAGGCCTTGCAGGGTGTTTAAGCCCTGAGCAAGACTGTCAGGCCCTGAGCAAGAGTAGGCCTTGAGCAAAACTGGGAGTAGAACCAGGAAACGTGATTAGAAGAAGCTGACTTAAGGAAGAGTCTTAGGAGATATGACTAGCAGGATTGACTCAGCAAACAGAACAATAACTGATTTAGTGAGTGCGAACTTACATTGATAAAGGTAGCTTGCTTAAAAACATTGTAACCTTAAGGCTTGCAGAAAGTACTGAACAAAGACGTAATGCAAAAAGTACTGAACAAAGACATGATTAATAAAAAACTGTATAAATACTACTGTACTTTCCCAATAAAGTTGAAGCTTGCTGATCACTCATATTGAGTGTCCGAGTCTTCCCTCGCTACGACACTCCTGACCTCTACAACAGAACCTGGCTATGCAAGCAATGCTCGTGCTACACATTAACACCTCAGCGTGCATCATTGGTCTAACAGAGCCCTTTCTGAAGCTCACAGCATTTCACACGTGAATTTGTGTTGCTGTACAAAACAGAGGGGGCAATGTTTATATAGCACAGTGCTGCTTAAATCTTACTGGCTTTGCCTGCTAAGCAGATGTTACCTCATTTTTATTATCATCATAATTCCTTTTTTTAATTATCTCACTTCTTAATAAATATACCGAGTCAGCAAGACAGCTTAAATTGAATATTTGCAAATTACTGAAGGACTGCCCTTTTAGCTATGGCACAGTCAAACCACAAAGAAAGTTAATATCCTAAGAGGCTGCTTTTTCAATGTATTATTCATGGATTCGACTGGATTACTCATTGTGGAGTAAGCAATATTTAATCTTCAGCTATCTCAAGGAAGAACTGTCAGTGACAGTGTGAACTGTCAGCCATCTGGCTACAGCCAAAACATCACCACTTCCATTTGTGTTCTGGCTCTTATCCTGTAGAGTGTTCCTTGCAGGCCAGCACTTTCAGCCTTGCCAGAGCGCCCTACTGAACAGCTCCTGCCCTTGCACCATATGGAATTACCGGGAGGAATCCACTGCACAGCAGAGGCAGGGCACAGGTTCCCGCCTGGCTCTCAAGAGGGGAGGTGTGATTTATTCCCAAGCCCAAGAACTGAACACAAACTCAGAGAGTTTGTCCAGATTCTCACACTTACGTGAAGTCTTGAAGAACAACTCTGGCAGGACAGAAGGGCACTTCGACATGGTTCTGTTTTGTTTTCCAGTCCAAGATGTTCATAGCATCCGTCTCTTTCACCAAGAAGCCGTCGCAGTTACGGACACTGGACTCAAACAGCACTCGGATGGAGTAAGGCAGAGTGTCTGCGGGGAGGCAAGGGACAGAGGGACAGACCCCGTGAGTGCAACGCTGGCAGCCTGCTCAGCTTCTTTCAATTACTATCTCACATTGCTAAGGAATTCCACCTTTCTAGGGTTTGGAAGGACGAGAGCTTCGGGAGCCTGCTTTTTCAGTTGCCTCTGGGTTTGATGTTCCTTACACAATACGTGAGCCACACAAGATATCCACTGAAGTGGTATCCTGTGGGGTTTTAATGGCAGACACCAGCGGCTTGACCACTCTTCAGACAGGGACATTTCATAAGGTACCTTATGCAGGCAGGGGAGGGATGCAAGGAACACAGCCCAGGTCAAAAGCAACCACTACTGGAATACTCAAAACCACTTTAACCGTAAATTTCACCATTCCCTCACTCAAGATACCAACCCCAAAGCAACCAGAATATTATTTTCAATAAACAGTGATACAAAGACCAGAAACTGTTCTGCCATGTGCCCTTTAAAAATTACCACACTTCATAAGATATGAAGAAGAACATTTCATTAAATACAACTTGAGTTAGTTTGCTGCTGATACGAATTAAAGTACTGACAAGCAGCAGTTCTCTGCACAGAAAAATAAAAGGGAAATGGAAATGAGAATGAATAAAGAGGGAAGAGAAAAAAACCCCAGTGTCACTATTCACTGCAAAAAAAACCAAAACAAAATAATCACTAAAGAAAAAAAGCAAGATTAATTGAAATTTCTCCCCCAAATCCCACTATTTTCAGCATAATTCAAGCAGGCAAACACCTTCTTCATAAGGACAGTGAGAAATACAAAAAAGTTAGCTGGACGAAGGGGAAACAATTAAGTTCAGGCTTTAAAAAAAAAAAAGGTTTGGTGGTCTCAACCTAATCCAGTAGTTTGTTCACAAACTATTAATATAGAATTTGCTGACTCTGGTCTCATTGTGTCTTTCTCACTGTTGTCTAGTTAGCCAAGCTGCTACTTCGAGTTTAAGATTTGAGTAAATTTGAGTATAAAGATGTCATCAAAAAGTTTCAATGAACCGTCACACCACCACTGACTCGATTTAAAGCCAGGTTCCCAGAGCAGGGCCGGTTTGCTTTCTCTTGGGTTCCAAATCTCACTGCCCCAGGGGCTGCTCAGCACCAGCTCTGCAGAAGCCGCTGCCTCTCTCCACGGGGCACCAGCAAGCTGCAGTCCGCAGCCCTGCGTGCAGCCCGGGGCACAGGACAGCTCCAGACACGAGAGCCCATCCAGCACAGCGCCCTCCAGGAGGCTCTGGGACTGCTGTGCCGGACAGCCAGGAGCTGCAGGGAGAGCTGGGCTGGCGGTGCCCAGGGCAGATGGTGCCCAGCACTGCCTGCCACCGCAGCCAAGGGCAGCCCTGACTCAGGAGTGCCCAGAGAAAGCACCGAGACAGCCCTGGCCTGCAGGAAGGGACACTGGCACTGGGCACAAGGGAAAAGCAGCTCGCAGGGAGCGTGGTTAAGCACTGGAGCATGGGAGGCAGTGGAGTCTCTGTCCTCCCAGACTTGCACAGCCTAATCCTGAAAGGTTCCCCACAGCAGCTCCAGCCCCAGCAAGAGCCTGGCCTAGATCTCCACATCTCCTCTCTCTCCTAAACCCTTCTGAGCTCTTCTCATTTTCCCCATAAGTCTTAAACACTAGAAATTTGGCAACTAAATCAATTAAAATTTACATTAGTAATCTGATAAATATCAACTGGCAATTAATGTTAAATTACAGTCAGAAGCCCAAGGGCAAACAGGTAAAACTCAAACTGTTCCAGCAACAAATGCAGCGAGCAACTCCAGATGCTGGATTTGCTCCCAGTGCTGTCCCACACTGTATCTGATGTTATTTAGTATTTTGCCATCTCGAAGTTAACGTGAGGCTTCCAGCTTCTGCACAGGAGTTTCTATTGGAAGACAAAGACCCTCTTAGTACAGCCTGAGAGAATCTTCAGGAACACCCATTGCTGCTGCAAGCTTTATGGCACATTTTAGCAGAAAGTTATGTGGTGTTGTTTTATTTTCACTCTTGTCATGAGGCTTTTCAAAAAACTGCTGTGGAGCTGCCTGGCTTTGTTACTACCACAGCACTGCTTCTCCCTGCACGGAGCCACCAACAGAAACGCTCCGAGTGTGCTTATCTGAAAGATTGACTTTGTTATGACACGCAGGGGAAATCTGCAAGAGCACACAGCTGTTGCACAAAGTTTCAGCAGACACTGTGCACTGCCCCCTCCCCCTTTAAACAACACGGAGTTAATAACTGTGGTCAAACATGCGTTAAATAGCCACTGGTATTGTTTCTATTCAAGAAGCATATCCCAAATTCTGTGAATACCTCGCAAGACTGAAGAACATCCCAAATGCCTTTACTAAGTATTTCAGTTAACATGCAAACAAACAAAGGGAGAGAGTAACGCCAGCGTACTTTGATTACCTGCAAGACTAAAGCCTGTTCCAGCTGGCACTGAGCAAAGCCCGGCTGCATGGACTCCCCTCCCAGCACACGTGCAGCACTGTGAGTTTGTAAAAGGCACGGGGACACAGAGAGCCAAGGAAGGGCTTGCTGGCAGGAGACAGCTATTGCACGCTAACGACAAACTGAGATCAAGCAACAGCGAGAGCACCACAAAAGCTCACCCTGCAGCAGGAGCCATGCTCCAGCAAACAGCCACCACGGCGTGAGGCTGCTGGGGAGGTGGAACTGCAACACCATGAATCTACAGTAAAAGCTGTATTGATTTTTGAACCGTTAAATAGGAGCTCTTTGTCACTTCATTTTCTTTTCCAAAAGTGTAATTCTTCAGATTTGGAATACTGTTGAAAACTGCACAACCCCCTGTACAGATTTCTCCCTTACTAAATAAAACACTACAAGTGCCTGCCAACTTCATCAAACGCTAAGAAACTGGGAAACGATCAGCTTCCCAACACAGCCATTGGGAAATGATCAGCTTCCCAACACAGCCACTGGGAAATGATCAGCTTCCCAACACAGCTATTGGGAAATGATCAGCTTCCCAACACATCCACTGGGAAACGATCAGCTTCCCAACACAGCTATTGGGAAATGATCAGCTTCCCAACACAGCCACTGGGAATTCCCAGCTGCATGTCCTGCCCCGGCAGGGCAGCCAGGGGTGCGTTCGCCGCTGGTACCGCCCCGGTAACAGCAGAGAGCAGCGTACCATACTTGGCGCCTCCGAGCTTGGACACATTGTAAAACTTCTTCTCCGGGTGGCTTTCCAAAGCTTCAATGGCGGGCTGGTAAGGGCTTCCTGGGGGACGAAACAAAAAAAAGTTACAGCCACGAAGGAACGGGTCCTTTCAGCACCGACTGAGAACTCACAAAAAGAGATTTTGTTTCTGATTCTGCCAAAAATAACGTTCCTCTAGACTGTAAGTAAAAGGTTTCTAAATGGATTGAGACACCTCGGGATGTAGATGTGTGACTAAGGTGGATTTTAAAAGCATCAGTAATAGTAGGCACATACAGGTCATGCAGGTCACCAGCACCGCCTGAACACACCTGACCTTTGTTGTCTCAGGTTGCCATCTACACACAGGATAAGACACCTCACCAGCGCAGATAAGAGACACGGGTTTTAATACTGCAGGAAGCATAAAGCATTACCTGCCAAGCCAACGCCAAGGGAACAAGAGACAAAAAAAACCCTCGTAGCAGCCATTAGGTGCCCGCAATAAATAACCCCGGGAGGGAGCAGCCAGCAGGGCGGGGATGGGGCCGCTCTCCCCCCCCCCGCCGGCGGGACCCCCGCGGCCTGGGACACGGCCGTTCGGCGGCGCAGAGGGCGCGGCGATGGCCGGGCCGCGGTGTCCGGCGGGCGGGGCGTTCCCGTGCCCGCAGTGACCGACCTGTCCTGGGAGGGTCCATCGCCGGCGACCATGTCAGCGTGAGGGAGCGGGCCGGGGGGCGCCGGCGGGCCGCCAG
>VYZT01059721.1:0-36601 GCA_013400735.1 Pomatostomus ruficeps | reverse complement strand
CCCCGGGCACTGTCCCACCCCCGGGCACTGACCCAGCCCCGGGCACTCTCCACCCCCGGGCACTGTCCCACCCCCGGCCCTGTCCCAGCCCCGGGAGCGGCCTCGCAGCGCAGCGCATCGCGCGGTGCCGAGGGGATGGATTCGACCCTAATGCTCATTCGCTCCCGCTTCAAGCCCTGTCCGAGCTGATGTCGAACACTTCCAGGGACGGGGCGTACACAACCTCCCTGGACAGCCTGTTCCAGTGCCTCGCCACCCTCAAAGAATTGCTTCCTAATATCTAATCTAAATTTCCCCCTTTCAATTTGTATCCATTCTCCCTGCCCTCTGCCTGTAGTTCCTGCCCAGCTTCCCCGTGGGACCCCCTCAAGGACTGGGGCGCGTTGTGAGGTCTCCAGGCAGCTCCTCCCCAGGCTGAACAGCCGCCGCTTTCTCAGCCTGTCCTCACAGGGGAGGTGCTCCAGTGGCCTCCTCGGGAGCTGCTCCGGCCGTTCCAGCGCCGTCCAGCAGGGTGGCACAAGGACAGCGAGTCCTGCGGGCACACGGGCACAGCGGCAGTGCTCGAACACAGCACAGCTCATGGTGCTCCCGCCTCCCACTGCTCAGAGGGCAAAGGATGGCCCTTAAGGAAACGAAAAATGGCCAGGGCAGGCCATTAGAGGTCTCCACGAGCCGAGTGCTAGTGCAGGGCACTAACATCACCCCAGCCCACACTGAGAGTGGCAAGGCGTGTGCTCCGTGTTCTGTCCTACAGCTCCGCCTGACCTGGCTCTTGCTCTCAGTCTCTGATGCTAGATTTCTTCAGAAGGCTTTTTCCTTTCCATATATTTCTTCTTTTCTACCTCTTAAATAAGAGGCTTTTGTCTTAGCTGTATGATGGAATTTTATTTTTGTCTTCACCCTTAGTGCAACAGTAGCAGTACATGAGGCCACGCTCACAGTGGTGAGCAAGTCCAGCAATAGTCGTTTCTCCAGGCTATGATACATAGATAATACTCAGGGTTTAGACACTAATGCAGCCAGAACTCACTACCAGGCTCAGGCAGAAAAGAAGATTACCAAAAGGATGTCTGCATCTCAGCCTCTAATCAATCCATTTTCCCTTTTGCCTGCATCTCTTTTGACCTAAACTGCCATTGCCTTCCTGAACAGTGACAGAGGGACTTGACACACTGATTGCAACAGTTATACTCAAAACTGCATGAGCAACCCTAATTCTGGCCTCTTTTTCCCTGTTTAGGTTGCAGTGATGTGCGGCCTATCTCTGGTAGACTGCAGGAACGAGATGGGTGGAAAGGTGGTTCAGGATGTGGCCGAGATGTGTCTGGAGGAGCTCCCCAAATCCTGCAGTGTAAACACGTTCAGGGTGCCCAAAGCTGTCTTGGAAGAGCTCGGTGTGTGCCACCCCAGGTGCAGCTTTTACCCTCGCTGGGTCGCTGCAGTCCTTCCCCACGGCAGAGCCCGGCCGAGCAGCGGGGGCTGCAGCCAGCCCAGCCCAGCCCCTGCCCGGCACGTGTGGCTGCCTCTCCTGCTGGCCACGGCAGCTCCCTCGGGAACGGGGCAGGAGGGCCTGGGGTCCGTGCTGGAGCTGTGCTGACAAGCACAGCAAGTGTTGGCAGACAGATGCTGGAGCTCTGTCTCGTGACAAATCCCCGATAAGAAGCGTCCCCAGGGATGTGCTGCACCATCACTCACCGCTTGTTTGCCTTTGCCAAAGACACTCCAGTCCCTCAGGGCTCCGTCCTCAGGATGCCAGTGACAAACCAGCTGCTGCTTATCTCCCACTGTTGGCTGAAGGCTGACTTTGGTGTGCCAGGTACATCCAGGGAAAGGAATTTTAGGCAGCATGGAGTATTTCTTGTTCACATGCGAAATCCTTTAGCCCCAAATATTTAGAGCTTTGTGCCCTTCTTACATACCAGACAGATACTTGGAAATAAAATTCCATATGTATTTGGTTTTAACACAATATTTGGCTTTCAGTTTATACAGGACATTTTCTTTCCTTTTGCTTATTGCCGCCTGAGCTACTGCACTGTTCTGCTTACTATTTTTATATGATTCTTTTAGAATTAAGTCCCTTAAGGAAATGTGTAACTGTCTAGGAATAAAGATGGTTTTGCAGTTTCCAGAATGTATTTTCCATTTCTCAGCTGGCATCCTGAAATAAGTCAGATTCAAGGGAGAGCTTATCCAGCAGAAAGCGGGGATGGGTATTGCTGGTTTGTAATTGGAGCTGACAGAAGCAGGCTAAGCAGAGTCTTAGTGAAGGAGAGAATGTGAGTAGAGGGAATTACGCTGTGCTACTTGTGTGAAAGGCACTTGTTCCATAGCGAGAATGTCAATATTGCTGCTCGCCATATTTCAGCCTTCAAACAGAGAAAGGAGTTTTGCTGTGGAAAAAGCTGAGATAAATATTGCTCTGGGGTCTGTGTTCCACAGCACTATCACTCAGAAGAGACCCCAGCGAGACAGAGAACCCAGCACAATGCAAGGCACTTTCCTGGCTGTGCCGTTCTTTTGTTTTCCTCCTTTTCCCTCCGAAGAGAGATGAAAGGCAACAGCAGCGACAACCAGGCAGCACCCACGCCAGGCATTCCTCTGCAGGAGAAGCAGGTTGATCCAGGAGTTTGAATCAAATCACTTCTAATCCTGGCTTCCATATGACTGCTGTATTTAAAGCTCAGAGGCACCAAATCTTGTGCTGTTCTTCTGAGGCAGTGAGAGATCTTTAGAGGAAGGGAGTAAAAATGTCCAAACTACCTGTAGATGGAAAAAATAACACAGCCACCTGTTTTTATTCCAACTGAAGGAATATATGAGATTTAGAAAGAAAACTTGGGAAACCTCTTTAGAATATTTACTTAAGAAATTTAGGTCAGGCCAGTCAATAGAGTCTAAAATCCACAAGTGAATGTACAGAGTGGGTAAGACACACAGTAATCTATGCACAGTAAAAGTTGGGGCTAGTTGAGGCAGCTCATTAAAAAGATCAAAATGACATTTTGACATTGTCACATTTCAGTAACAAACTGAAAAAAGGGTTTGTAAAGTTCAGGTTGGACAATTTGTAAGAAGAAAATCAAATGGCCACATTCTCCAATGTCTTGTGCCAGAGCAGCAAGCCACAGGAATTAGGTGAGCTGTAAACTGAGAACATGGCAGGCTGGATACTTGAGTAAGAACATGATTCAGTGTTTCGTTTTGACACCACATGGTCTGAGATACAATCTTCACTTCCGTAAATTTATTTTTTTGCAATACAGTATCCTCAGTGCTACCAGGTCATCTTCAAGAGTAGGAATGTAAGCTTTGCTTTTCATTGTATATTGCTTATAATCACTGTACAAAATCCTTTATGGCAAAGTAAGCAGATTAATAAGTGCCAGAGGAAAAAGCTTTGCTTCCTGACACAAGGGTATGGCTTCAAGTCTGTGCTGTGTGAGCCCGTGTCACGAAAGACACCGAAAGTCAAATTCCTTACCATGCCAAGGCTCCACTAAGAAATAACACTCCCTAGATTTCTCATACCTGGACTATTTGTTACCTCAGACTGGTGTTTATTAATTGATTCACTGCTGGCAATTCAAGGTGCTGTCACAATTTTTCCTCTAAAATGCTGTCACTCAGGAAATAGAAAGTTCCATTTCAATCTCCTACAAGAGCTGCCATTTAGACAGATGTACACAACTCTAACTCCCCTCTCAAAGTCCCTCCCTAGCATTCAGCAGGCTCTTAGTAAATCAGATGATAATGCTGCCTTGTGACTATCTAGAGATAGACATGAACTGTCCTAAGCTTCAGGCTGGGTATATGAAGAGGCTCAAGTATCATGGAAGCTGCTTTTCAAAACTTATTTCTTGGGCTCAGTACACTTTATTCGCCAGACGAAGGATGAAGGTGTTTAAGATGATTTTTACTTGTGAGAGAAATGCTAGTGTTCAGGATCCTGCAGAAATTGTGTTTGGGAGAACAGCCTTGCTGTGAAGAGTTTATTAGTACCAAAAGGGAAATTCAGTAAACCTGCTTATTTCCAGATACATCTTCTAATAGAGGAACAGGATAGTGAACGTTTGCTAATCTGAAACCAGGCACCTATTTTCAGGTTGCAGCACTGCTGGGCCTCCTGTATCATTAGGGAGCTTGAAAAATTGCCTTTTCTAGTTACTCGACAGTCTAAGTGTGTGCAAAGTCTTTTCCCAGAGATGTCAGGAAGAAGAAGGACTCTTTTGTGCTGATGGCAGATTAACTGAACTCTGAGTTGTGAGCCTGAGGTCTTCATTTCAGGAAGTGCAACAAGCGACTGGGGAACCTCAAGCTACACTGCCCAGCGCTAAGAGCAGTCTGTGAAGTATCAGGCGTAACAGCCCTGGAGATCACATCTGGTTTGGTTCAGGCTGGGGTTGTTACTGACATGCTTGTTTTAAATGGATGGCATCTGTTGCCTGCTTTCCTCGGCGCTGCTGGAAAGGGAGAGGGGAGGCACAGTTCAGCTTTCTTACCTCAGGATTTTTTGCAAGCTCAGGCACCGCTGGCCTCTGGGAATGAGTGTTTTCCTTCTTAGGAAGGTCGTGCTCACCTGCCATGTGCTCATACGTGCTCTGGAGAGCCAGGCTGCTTTCCCTCCTCTCTCACTTGCTTCATTTGGCAAGTACCGCTGGGGGCACCTCTCACCCCTGCAGGGAAGAAGGCGACAGGGGTGGAATGCTGGGCGCTGCTGTTGGGCGCATCCCAGCTGCAGAGAGCCCGGAGCTCCATCCCCTCGGAGAGGGATGGCAGGAGGCGACACACTGCACACAGCCACCAGAAAGGTGTTATAAATAAATGCGTGAAATTCGTGCTCAAATATGTAATATCAGAATATGTATTAAAGTCAAGTTATAATCAATGTTAAAACAAGCATAACTTGCCCTTGGAAAGCCAGCAGCCGCACTCAAGAGCCAAACCATGCATCACAAAACAGAGCTACAGAGAATGGCAGCTCATCAAGAGGCTTCTACCATCTACATTTTTCAGAGAAGCCTTCCCGGCAAAGATGATTGATGTAATCACCGAGCACCTCCTCCCGGTGTGAGCATTAATGGCCCCAAGATAAGGAATATCACCGGCCATCAGCCCATATCTCCCGGAGATGGAAGATTAATCAAGAGCAGGATACGTTTTGTCCACCCCGATTCCATGAATAGAATCTTCCTTGAATATGCTGGATGGCAAAGACAACACCCAAGGTCGGACTATGTGAGCAAAACTGTATAAAAGTGGACTGTTGGAGGCAAACGGGGTGAACGGAGGGAGGTCTGGTGCGATAGAGATCAGACTTGTGTTCACCCAGTACCAACCCCGGGCTTGGTGCTGTTCTTTTCGATCGTGGCCTTGCGTGTTCGAATCCTCGGACACAAAATAAATTTTATACGTGTTTTAATTTGAATTGGGCTTTTTATTTATAACAAAGGCATTGGGAGATTCAGTGATAGCTGGCAAGAACAATCATTGAGCAACACCCTTCAGCACGACGCACGGCGGTTCCCTAGGGCACAAGGGAAGGATGGATGGTGTTAAAGCTCTTTTCAACTGCTGACTGCTGTTACATGCTTCTAATATGATGACAGCTCATCCACACCTGACAGTCAAACTTCCACAGCAGGACAAGCCACTTCCTGTGTTTGTTTTCTGGAGAGCTGGGATGTGGCTCACAGCAAGCTGTGCTTTGAGCTCAGTGCCTGTGACCCAAAGGACAGAGAGATGTTGGGGGTGTACTCAGGATTTCTTAATATATTGCACTGTTTGAGGCTTTTAGTAAGATAACCCGCAGCTCCTGGAGCTAATGACCACTCAAAACCACACCCTACAAACTGCTAACAGTCTGAGCTAGGGACGTTGTATCATCTAGCTTAGAAAATGATCCGCTAATCAGCAGTGGGAATGAGTCCCACAGACCTGTGTATGAGGCGTACTGGGAGAGAAATCTGCTGTGGGAGCAGACAACTCCAATCTTTCTGTCGAAATCCTGTCAAACACACTTTTACTGGAGGAGGGAAGCCCCCAGCTCTACGGGGAGAGACCTTCAACTTACAACCTACAACAGTAGGAGTGCCTGAGCAAACCAATCTCCCCCACCACTGGACCCTGGCTGAGAGAGGCAGTTTTCCTGCCATCCACCACTGCAGCTCTCTCCACGACAAAGGGTTGTGCTTCCTTCCTGGGGTGCAGGCAGGGAGCAGATGGACTCTCTCTTCTGACACCCCTTTGATTACTAGAATTAGATCTTCCCTTCACAGCTATTGTAGCTTGCAGGAGGCTGGATCGAGTGGCTCCTGCAGATGGCATCTGCATCCTAGGGATGGAGTGAAACCTGGGCTGGAGCACGGCAGTGCATTAGAGAGAGCTCAGAGGAGCTCAGACAGCTCTGAACCCTCCTGCTGCCACTCTGCTGTTCAGCACCCCACAGGGATCACCCATCTCAGCTCTTTAACAGAAGAGGAGCTGCTCCAGTCCTGCTGTTCTGGCTTCTCCTGCACAGACACTCTGAACTATTTTCTTTTAAATTTACACTCTCTGTTGCTCACTTCCAAGTGCAGTTAGAGTCTTCCAGCCTGTCTTCATCCTTGCATCGCTACCAGAGATTTCTGCACCCCTTTATCCACGGCAGAGGCAGAAACAATTGTTACTGCTGGTTTTATGAGCCACTGGAAGTTTCACCTCCACAGGGCCTGTCCAAGGAAAGAGCTGTCCTGCCTCTGCTGAGCAGCCCCCTGGCACACAGGGGTTGCCTGGCTGCAGCAGAGTTCACCTGTCTGAGCAGGAAGAGCCAGGTAGAGCTTACCCAGTCCTGGTGCCCAAGGCCAGGGTAGAGGGGAGAGCAGGGCAGGAGGAACCTGGCATCTCCCATACTCACAGCTTCACTTGCTCATGTGGGCACTTTCACGTCCTTCTTACCGCCACCATCCCACTCATCAATGCTGTGCTGAAGGTTGTTGCTGGGAAGTGCAGAGAATACAGGGATGGACACTGTTAGGTCTAAAGCAAACACACAGGGAAGGAGGAGGAAGAGGAGGAGGAAGGAGTAGAAGAGCAAGCCTTTGAGCTAAGCTGAGCAGGATGATGCAGCTTCCAGAAGGAGGGACAGCAACAGCAGGAAGTGGCATTTACTGGAAGCATTTTTAAAGTCAGTTGGGGAACAGCTGTGCTGATTTTAATCCAACTGGACTGAAGTGGCTCCAGAAGAGCCAAAAAGTGCTTTGATACCTACCGCCCAGGCAATAAAATGTTAATCACAGTTGAAAGTCTTTGTTCTCTTAGTAGCAGCATTTTTCTGTTTAGCAGAAATGTACTGCTGCCTCCAGTCCCAGACCCCCTGGAACACGGCACATGTACCAGGGACTGCTCCTGTGCAATGGCCTCGGCGTCTGAGAGGGGCAGGGAGCTCAGAGTGCCCATCAGGAGCGCTCCTTCTGCTCCCACAGCACTGCCCACTGTGTCAGAGACTGCTTGGCACGGGCAGGATTTCTAAAGACGGGTGATACTGTGGCTCTGGGGGTTTCTGCAAATGTGTGAAAGCCTAAGAGAGCTACCAGGGCAAATTTTAAAAGGAGTAGGCTGAGGTTTCAAGGGCAGGTGTGAAATAGATTCTCTGAAGTATTTGAAATTATAAATCAGTGGAGGAGAGGCCTTGAAGGGCCTCATTTCTAACCCACCCTAGTGAAGTTAGCAGTCGGTCTCTGAGAGGCCACAGGCTCCCATGGTATGTGTTCATTCTCCTTGGAAAACGGATTAAACCTTATTATTACAAGCTGCCAGCTGTTCTTCCAGCACTGATCTCTGAGTACAGCTATCCTAGAGGTGTGTGTCCCTTACACCTACAGCCTTGCTCTTCCCAGACCTTAGTACAACTTTGGATTTTCTGTACACAGAACAGGCCTACCCTGCTGCTCAGGGTTCACGAGGGCTCAGGCAGTGCCTGCGTTATCATCCAGGAATGCTGAGAGGAGTTTGACAGAAATGAACCAGGCTTCCTACTTCCCCATATGGTTCACCCCATCCTTGAATTTTCTCAGTTCCCTCTCTGGCTCAAAATGTCCTTTTTTCTATTCAGTTTCATTTCAATTATGTCCCAAATTTTCTTAAAAATCAGAAGAAGTAACACAAAAAGACTCTCCAGCCTTGCTGCATTATCAGATAGCATGAAGTGTGAACTGATAAGGTGACCAGTATTCTGGTTTAGAAGTGCATATAGTTTAGATTTCTTTCTCTCAGATGTTTTTATCACTTTCAGGGATTAGGAGGATTTTCAGGCTGCCAAAAAGCTCTTATCAAAAGCAGGCTTCTTCTATATCATCTGACTGAAGCTCACAGCATCATCTAAATAGGAACTTGGAACAAACTTTCCCGTGTCTCTTGTAACACTGTTGAGTGCCAGAGTTACTGGGATGTTTTCTATAAGTGGCTGCTTTTTCAGTAGAAATCCTTCCCTAAACCTACTGGGCTTTCATAGTTAATCTTCCATCGCTGACAGGAGGGGTTTGGGGACTGACTGATGTTTCTTGACAAAAAGAAGTTATTTCTGAAAACATTCTGACTGTTTTCCACTTAATGCTGTTTGCTGAGATCTCTCATTTTGCAGAGGGCACTAGAGATGCTAGTCCTGCTATCTGCAAATAAAGGTAGAGAGGCCATAAAGTACTTCTGATATTCATCATGACTGTTCATGCTTTCATGATCTCCGTGATGATTTCCAGCCTCAGACTCTTTTGTACACATCTCTTGGAGATTTTAAATAACCCTTCATCCTTGTAGTTTTTATTTCTGCCTCTTGCTGCATTAATAGGTTCCATTAGGCGATTACCTTTGTTGCCATCAGAACCTAAAGCTGAGGTGAATTCTAGGCATAGCCTGTTTCCATTATTATCCTTATTTTGAAGGAATCATTTGTCTTCATTACCCGCAGCTGCATCCTGGAGGATTTTGAAAAGGTGCATATGATATTTTCCTCCTATGAGAGCTTGGGTTTTATGCAGGGCTTTCCCCCCTCCTCCTGCCTGTTAGAAAAAAGAAGTTTCCGCTCCACTGCTGGTGTGACAGTATAGAAAGTGTCTCACAGACAGACTGTCTCTCGAAAAAGCAAGAATCCTAAAATCCAGCAGATCCTAGTCTAAACCTCGCTCTTTCCCTGCTGCATCATGAATCAGTGTGCCCTGCTGCAGTTTCTTTCGCTCTGCAGTTTTCAGCATGCTCCACCTTTTTAATTTCCTCTGTAGCTCTGCCTACAGCTGGCAAACTAATCAGTGCCTGAGCAGTGCACCTCAAAATATTTGTTTATGCTGAATAAGTCTAGCTGCATTTTCTGTTTCCCATCATCTTAATTTCTTTCAATGTTTGGTTCATGTACTGGCCTCAAAGAACAATTATTTTATTCAGGGCAAGGAAGTGAGGCAGTAGAAAAAGCCAGCATGAGCTAGCTGTGAAAATGAGTGTTTGGCACACTTTTAGCATGAGGAGAAGCAGAGACTTTTAGCAATAGCACAGGTAACAGAGCTACAAGGTCATTGTGTGGACTTGCAGAAATGCACAATTCAATCTCTTCCCACTACATGGCTACAGACCTCTGTTGCCACAGAATATTTAATTTTGCAAACATCTGGCTTAGACGTAGACAGCTGTTGAACATAGGTAATTTCAGCTTCACTCCTTTTGCCTTCAGTCAATCCCTCCCATAGCCTTTGTTGCTGTGACCTACATTGTGAGCAAATGCTTTCTGATGGCATTTCAAAGGAAACTAATCTTGCACTCAAACTGAATCACAGCTGGATTCATCTGTGCTCCATATTCTGTGCATATGTAAGTTTATTTCTGCCTCCATTCCGGAGCAGCAAATCCTTAATGATCTGTCCTGACACTCAGGCTCACCTGCAAGGCACAACTGTCTGCAAGGAAGACTCCCAGGGCTTTTCTTTCTCCAAAAGCTAAGCTGCTGCTGGCTACAGGGACTAGAGATTTATTAATGCTATTCAGTGTTTTTCAAAATTCTAATGTGCAAAGGAAGATAAAAGCTTTAATTAATAACTGCAAAAACATGCCATAAGAGTAATAATGATGCTCCAGTAATTAGCAGACACCCTGGTTATACTGTGCTAACCAAATTCCCTATCCAAATGTACTGTCAATAATACACCGTGTGGAGAGCAGGATAGCAGTGTCAGTGTTTTCCTTGGAGTGAGGTGTCCTCACAGCCTCCAGAGCTCTGGGATCAATAAAGAGACAGAGTGAAACAAAAATACGAGAAAGGCAGCTACTCAGAGAGCTTTTTTAAGTTAAAGGATGTACTGTTAGATTTCTGCATGGAAATGGTGACACTGAAATGTCCCTTTGAGAATGATGTACCAATATTAGTCTCCTAAATGTGTCATGTACCTCCGCCCTGTGAGGCAACCTTTCCTTTGTTTATTTATTTCTCCAAAGTCCACTGCCTGTTCCCTTCCTGTTGAAGGTGCTGAAGCATCTGCTGTTGCAAGCCGTAAACTTGTTTTCATGCAGTGCAGTCACCCTGTTCACGCATTATGAAAGCCTGGCTGGTACAAGGGGCCGGGCTGATTTAGGCCTTGCTGGCAGTACCCTGTTTGCACAGGCACTCACTCCATAAGAGAGGCTGCTCCAGAGAAAGAGCTGCTACGTATGTGGACTTGAAACACGCACTGCCACACTCCTTGGTGTGGAAGGGTTTGAGTTGGCATCCCTCTGAAGCATCCTCTCATAGACTAAGAGGAATAGAACACAAAAACACCAGTCTCCAGTCCCCTTCCAGGACAGGATGGGGTTATCCCTGCACCCATAGACTCCTTTTCCCAAGTGAAATGCTTCCTCTGCCGCTGAAGCTACGACACGGATGCAAAGGGGAATGAAATCAGCTGCAGTAATTTCTGCCACTGAGGCCCAGGGCTGATGGGCTTCCTTCCAGGGACATCTGGTCATTAACCCTCACAGAATAAGGGCTTTTAGGTCCTTTCACTCGGGACAATGGGCTATATGCTAGGAAACACTAACTTGGTGCAGCAGAGCCTTAATCACACCTTTTGGGACTTTAAAAGCTGGTAGCTATTGACTGAGGCAAGGGTGATGAAGCGAGGTCACAGCTGCCTTCATCTTTCATATGGGGTCCATGGAGACCACACGTAGTAGCATGCAGAGTTCCCTATTGATTCAAGTGGCTTGGCAATTAAAAACCCCTGTTTCCATCCTTTCAGTCATTTACCTTTCACCAGATGAAGGCAAGAGGCTCAGCCAGCTATCATGGCTGCCCAACCAAGCTGGACGCACTCAGCTGTGACTCCAGATAAAGCTGAGCACAGCTTCATTTCATGCAAGTGAGAGTTGCCTGGGACACACACCCACCCCCCAACAGATGGGGCAATGCCTCCCAGACACAGACTGAGGCCAAAAACCCGGTGAAGTGAAAATGGTGCGGCTCTGGAGAAAGGCCTTGCTGTGGGGAGAGCAGAGCGGGGAGGCACTGAAGCAAGGCTGTGTGAATAATTTCTTTTCTGTGCTGCTTTAATCCCCCTCATGTCCCTCCAGCCCACCACTGAAATTTAAGAGATGGCAACCTCCATGTGGATCATTTGAACCCCATGGGGAAGAGGAGTGTGTCGTTCTGTCCCCAGGACTGTTGTCCCAGGGCGTTTACAAAGACTGAAGCTTGGGGGAGCCTTGAACCGTCTTTATTCAGCACATGGCACAGTCGAGTTGGGGACAGCAGAGGGGCTCAGTCCTCCTGGCCACTCCAGTAATACCAAAGCTAACAACTGTGGCAAAGACACGATCCCAGCCCACAGTCAGCTCTGCGTTTTAAAGCACACATGGACTTCCCATCAGGAAAGTGGATGTGTCTTTTAATGAATCACTTTGTTGCCTAAATAAAATAAAAGGCCTTTTCATTTTCTTAGCCACAGTTTTATAAAACAATAGTCAAGAGTGCCCAGTTTATCGTGCACATGGATGACAAGACAGCAGAATAATGCCTTCAAGCTACAAAGGTTCCCAGAAACAATAGAGGACTTTGCCACGTGTTGTGGAGAAAACATCTCTGGTGAAGGCTCATGCAGGCTGAATGCCTTCTGGCTATTCTTGCAACACTGAGCATGAGAAGACAGTAGTTATTATGCCAAGAGAAGACAAATTATGCCCTTAAAGTCATATATACAAAAGACACTGCTGCTATTTTTATAGTTAGAAATGTAGCTGGCACTCTCCAAACGAACTTTGAAAGAAATCCCTTATGCCTGCACCAGCAGTTTCCCTGAGCAGCCTTGCACCAAGATCTCCTGGTGCCACAGAGTGTGGGTGCATGGGCAGCACATCCGAAGCAGCTTGGAGCAAGGGACTCTCGGGTGAGCAGCACTGAACGCAGCCTGCAGGACAGAGGCCTTAGCTAGGCCCAGAGCAAAAGCTGTGTAAGACATCCTTAAGTGTAAGGACACCCCTGCATCGTTTTCAAGGGGTAGAAGCGTGTCCCGCACAAACACCTTCTGTTCATGGCTGCAGTTCCTGACCATTCACCTTCCTGCCAGTTCCTCCATTCCTGAGCTTCATTCCTGGGCTCAGCCAGAAGGGCACATCCTGACTCTGTTCAGGCAGGGGCAGAGGAGGAGCAAGAGCTGCTTCCTTGACCAAAGGCAAGTTTTGGGCTGCTGAATGGCACTGGCTCTGGGTATTGCATCCTCTACCCTGTTGCTCCATGAGGTCTTTTCGCTTTTTATTGCCGTGGATAACTCTCCAAAGCCAGTTAGTTCCTTCCATCTTCTGTGAAGCAATACTAAACTCTGGGCAGTGCAGAAACTCAGTGGACTCCACTGGGAACATTTGTCCAAACTACAGAGAGACTTTATTTTAAAAAGCTCCTTTCTGTATATGTGGGTAACTATGGTAGTAAAATCCTTGCAAAGCAGCAATGCAATTTCATAGGAATAAGTTTAAAATTGCTGCCCAGAGTGCAGTGTAACAGGGTGATTATGTGGCTCCAGGACTAGTTAACTGAGAGGGAGATTCATGCCGTTCCCAGCCAGCGAACACCGCGATGTTTGTAGGTTCTCATCATTTCCTTGAGACTGATCTCATCTGTTTACGAGCAGCTTTGTGAACTGTTCTCTTCACCAGCTGGGTGTTGCTGGGCTGCCATCAGATGCTTGTGCTGTGCCCAAGACAAAGAGTGGCGGCCCCCTGCCTTCCCCACGGGCTGCCTCTGCCTCCAGCCCCAGCTGGGACGGCTGCTGCCTGCGAGGGGCTCGCCGGGACCGGGGCACTGCTGAATCCCCTCCAGAAACGGAACAGTTCACTCCTGTCTTATAGAGAAATGCATTTTAAATTCTTATCCCAATAGCTTCTTTTTCAAGATACCAACTTTTTCTCCTCAATTTCCCTCTGTATTTACTTTGTGTTATTAGATGATGAAATCTGGCTAATGGGCACCCTAATTATTGCAGCATCCAAATGACAGGCTTCAGGCAAAATGATAATTACTTATTCAAAAGTATTCATAAAATTAACATATCCTGAATAAATGCAGGCTTAATTTAACAGGCCGCTGCACTTATTACAAGCATTTAGCACATGCAATTGTTTAAACTTAGTGGAGAGCAACTTGCTCTTTCAAAAAATATCAGGGTCAGAAGTAGATGTAACCATAATTTGCCCTAACAAGAGCAAATGTCAAATAGTTTAGGGAGCCATACAGCAATTTGTTCAAATGCATGTAAGTTAAAAAGCCTACAGAGAAGCTCTTCCCAGGATTTTAATTACGGCAAAGTATCCAAACCCTTTCTTATATTTTGTTTCTCAGCCAAAATCAAGATGGGAAAAAGTGATAGAAAAAGTTATAAATTTCCTTTCTCTCCTCCTCCTCCCTACCTTGGAACAGATTCAGGGCTTTATGCTGAGATCCTTCTATGGTTCCAAGTATTATATTTGAGATTTTTAAACTGTGATATACAATGCAGGGTATTCCCCAGTGACACACTAACACAGTAAGTGCTATCTGTTGTGAGAGGAGAAAGAGATTTGTGTGCACACGAAAAATCTCGTGTGCCACAGTGCCAACCCCCACGGTAAAATCCAAAAGCTTTGGGAAAATAGTGGAATGGTTCATTTCACAGCAGCATTCACCCTTCCTGCAGGAGTGTACAGCAGCATTCACCCTTCCTGCAGGAGTGTACAGCATTCCTTCTGTCACTAGAAGTGTGTCACCCGTACATCTCTCACTGTATTTCAGCCTGGTTTCCCTAGGCTGGGGGAGGTCTCTCAGTCATGCTGTCTCTCTATCTTTCAGTCAGGTAGAAGTGAACAACTTTTGAACAAAATGGGTCACTTTCTAATAAAGTGAAAGAAAAGCGAGAGAGCAGTGTGTTTTTCTTTAGCTAGGGCTACTGGAGCTGTGTGAAAACCAGGTCCCGTGGCACGACGGCTATTTCACACCCGTACAAACACACACTACACCTCTCTTGCCTCCTCTTCCCTTTCTTGAAAGCACAATTTTGTGTCCATACTGCTTGGGACCCTGACTATGAGGTCAGGAGAAACATTGCAAGGTGTCCCCCATCCCAAGTCCTGGAGTATATTCTTAGATATTTTCCCAGCAGGATGAAATGTTGGCACTGAATCAGTGGATTAACTAATTCTCCTGTAGCTTAAACAATAGCAAGGAAGAAAGCTCTGTCCCTGAAAATGTTCCTTTTACGGCACTTTGACCATTCCCATAGCTGCCCTGCCACCTGTTTTGAAGATTTCTTTTGTTGCTGCAACAAAATCAACAACAGCAACATTTCTGTATAACATTGACTAATGGAAAGCATTACAGATCCTTACTGTTTGTTCTTCCTATTCATCAGATAGCATCGATATCAAGTTCATTAAAGGAATTACGGAATAAATCACACTTGAGAGAACATGATGCCAGTCAGGCCCAGATGCTTCCAATTTACTTCACTAAAATACTTCTGATTAAAACACATTACTGGTGACGTGTCTTAAAAGGAACTTGGACTTCAAGCTCTGTAATAACTGCAATATGTTCTCAGTCTCTAGCCTTGCCACATGCCTAAGCTCAGTGTTAAAAACTCCTGCAAAAAGAGTTATTAGGTGCTTACTTCAGAGACAGACTTTCTCACTGCAGTCATTGCTGATGTCCTGGCACACCCTACGGAGGATCAAGCAAATTAATACCATTATTTAGATGGTCCAGACTCACTGTGCATCATTATGGCATAGTGTCAATTCTACATAAACTTCCACATATGGAACATTTTAAAAATCTCCCAAGTGCAGCAAGAGAAATGGAAAGCAATAGCTTCAGCAATCATCAGCCTCTTAAAAGCAGCAGAATCTCAGCACTGACATGGACTACATATTAGTGCTCAAAAGATCTTTCTGAGTAACTTTGATGTGCAGGCCCCCAGGAGTCTCAGGGAAGAGTCTGAGGCACCAAATTCTGGAGGAGAGAGGACCTTCCACTGACCCACTATAGCTATTCCTGTCTGCACTTCTGTAAGATCACTGCAACTCCAACTGCACCTTTATCTCCCAGCAGCAGCAGCTACTTAGACAGGGAAGCTTCAGACCTTTGAAAACTTTGTGAACTCATCAGACTTATGATGAAATCAGCCCCCAGCTCCACGTGAACATCCTGTGAAGATTAACGTTGAGATACATATCTGCAGGGCTTTAAAGAAATCTGTAGTTCAGACAGTCACCTGGGCTGTCACATCTCCTCTGCTGGAGCAACTGAGCTGCCTCTCCTCGTGAGCAGCTGGTTTGTGCAGGACAGAGCAGTGTCTGGAAGAAGACTGTGGTATTGTCCGCTGCAGAAACCATTTCAAGCCTCACCACCTTCTTCTCTGGTTCCAGTGTGTGACCGTACAGCAAATTCTAACAGCAAGTCTTACTCAAGCTTGTAAAAGAGTTTAGCTGCCACATTCCTCTTTGTTCTGAGAACGTGGAAAAAGAACTGTGAGCGGAGAACATGTTGGCAGAGCATCAGGTTGTTCCACTTCTGCCATGGCAGTGCTCAGAGAGCGTGTGTTTTAAACAGGTTCAAAGCCTCTGGATTCTGCAGCCGTGTGGGATTTGGGGCTTCCTGTCAGCAGAAATAGTTCTCTTTGCACTCAGTGTGCAAGGAATGATCACTTGAGCTAAAGCAGCGCTGGGTCTCCACAGCATACAGCACACAACGGGACAGCTCTGATCCACACAGAAAGAGCTGGCGGGACAGACAGGTGTGAGCTGAACTATTCAATGCAGTATCACATTTCTGGCTGAGATTTTTTTCATATTTTGAGTTTCCCACAGTGGGTTATTTTGAATCCAACTTCACTGTCTGATCTGTTTACTGGTTAGGATGTTTATTTTTCCTGAAGAAAAGCAGTAAATGTTTTATGAAAGCAGCTTAAGAATAAAGTATGGAAAATCAAAGGAAAATCCTAAAGTGAACTCTTCTTGCCTTAGGGCGGAGAATATGACTGCTGGATCCTAGTGTTCCACGCATGTGGGCAAGTCTTGTTGTTGTGAAATGTCACCCATGTGCCAAGTTGTGCAGATATCTGTATAACCCCTTCTTTGGCCGTGGCAGTTGCGTATCAGCGTGGCCGGTGCAGTGCTCAGTCCCGAGCCTGCAGGCCCAGGGGCTGGCACTCAGTTGCCCAGACACAGCCACCCCAGCTGTGATGCCCTCAGGCTTTGCCCCGAGTCTGCTGCTGCCTTTCCAAAAAAAGGCACAGCTCCCCTGAAGATGCAGCTTTGTGCACGTCTCGGATACACAGTGTTGTTTTGAGTTTTGCAGTTTTTCAATGTTTCTCTTTGCTGTAATACTTTCTTACGCATGCTGTTGTAAACATGGCCATGTTTTTGCTAACTGTCCTTGTTGTTTTCATTCTATTTTCTTAGGCGCAGACATGTGATGAATTTGTTTTTTGACTAGTGTGATTGAGAGGTGGTAATTTCTACCTCCAATCCACAGTGATTTCTAAGAACATATAAATAAAAGTCAGAGAGTTCTGCCTTTTCTTTTTGCTCGCTCTCTTTAGACTCTCTTTTAGCTCTTTTGGCTCTCTCTCTTTTAGTTTTTTTTTTTTAGCTCCTCAGCCTGGTTGGCTACGCGTATTTGTGTCCATACAGTGGACATCGACAACACAGGATATCCAGAATAGCTTAGAAAGTTGTGTTTAGGCATAACACTGAACACTCACTCGTACTGTATCCATTCAAGGACTGTTTGAGCAATGGCAAGACAAGGCCTTTCTCCTCAAGGAGGAACACTGCTCACCCTCTTAGCCGGCTGTATTCTGCTGCCGCTGTGTGGAGAAATGTCTCAAACATAAACAGGAGTACGCAATAAACTCGCAGGGAAGGTTCCCTCATGCATTCATTTCTATGGTCAGAAAGTCCTTTGGCCACAAGCGTTGGGCACTGCAGAGCCCAGGAGTGTGGCTTTAGGCACAGGGACGTGCAGGGCAGCAGGTGGGATGGTGCTTATGCATCCAGTGGTCAATCACAGCCATGCTGACAGAGGAGGGCCACGTTTGTCACCAGTCAGTGCTTGGAGCCACAGAGGGTTTCCAGCCTGAGTGACAAAGAGTTAGAACCACAGAGGGTTTCCAGCCCGAGTGACAAAGAGTTAGAGCTGCAGAGGGTTTGCAGCCCGAGTGACAAAGAGTTAGAGCCACAGAGGGTTTCCAGCCTGAGTGACAAAGAGTTAGAGCCACAGAGGGTTTCCAGCCTGAGTGACAAAGAGTTAGAGCCACAGAGGGTTTCCAGCCCAAGTGACAAGGAGTTATAATGCAGCAGCATGAGGGGAAGTTTCTGCTTGCTCACTGATACCTGTAACTGTGAGCCAGGGTCTGTCCCTGGCTGATTTCCTAGGGTCACAGACAGCGTCTCTTTGACTTGAATCTGGAAAACAGTATCTGTGAAATCCCTGGGGCCCTTTTCTGACATCCACGTGCTATCAAATAATCAGCAAACCACTTGTGTAACCCTTAGGTGCTCCATTGGCCTGGTACCTTTGCCTGTAAATGTCCCTCCCTCCTGTGTGCAGAGAGAAGCCGCCTGAAGCTTTCAGGACCCTATTCTGCTCAGCAACCGTTTAACGCTCAGACATCATGAGACTTAATTTTTGTGGATACAAGCTACAGTAACTCTACTCTGCTTCCATCACCTCATCTGGGGTGTGTGTGTGTGAATTCATGACTTTTTACACAAAAAGCGGATAAAACTGTCTCTGTTGGCTGCCATGGCATTATTCAACTTCCATGTTCCCAAAGGAGCTTAATCTCAGCAATTAAAAAAAAAGGCAGGAGACAACTGCAAGGCTTTTGGCCAGTAAATTCACTCCAAATCCTTGAGTGCCTAGATTTGAAGGTTTTTAAATCCAAGTGGACTCACAAAATGCAATTTGGCCTTTGCACTTTCAACAATGAGCCATAAAACTAACACCCTGGACCGGTTCTAGTCTCCATTCACAGGAATTTACCCATGCACCAGTAACTTTATTATGACTTCACAAAAGTCAATCAGGTGATGAAGCTTCCACACTGAAATTATTAAAGAAAGGAACTTCTGTCATGCCAGACTGCAAACGAAGCTTAGGGGAACAGCTTCAAGCCTGGAAGAAGAAAGTTCCCAGTTATTCAGGGTAGCTCGTATCTCCAGAGCCTGTTTTTAATCATAACCCCTACGAGCTCATTACATAGCTCATGCTTCACCACTTGGAGAGTAGTTGCCAACTGGATGGAAACCTGTCTTGGTATTTTCCAGTTGAAGGGAAATTTTTCTGAAGGATATTTGCTTGAGCAGCACAACAGCTTAGCTTGAGCCTTCCTAGAAATGAAACACAGAAATCGCTGCTTCCATTAAATGCACTCACTTGCTTTAGACAGTGTGAGGCTCATGCCAATACCCTGCTGAACCCTCACAAGCTGTGCAGCAGGGCTGTTTTGGACACCAATGGAAAAGGTAATTGCTAAGAGTGGCATATTTTCTTGGAACAGCAAAACAGCCCTGCTGCTCACTGGCTTTGTGTCTACGACTTGCCTCCTCAGCTGGTAGCAGCGTCCACACCCACCACACACCTTCTGGGAGGTGCAGGCAAAGCCCTTGTGGTGTTAGTGCTCTGGGATATGACTTGTGCCAACACATCCTGCAACACGGTGCTATTTACTGCTCAGCCTTGATGTGGCAAGACAGTTTTGTCTGCATCCCTGAGCAGCTCTGAGCTAGCTCAAAGCCTGGCACGTTTTTGTGGAGTCCCTTGGCACAGCTGATTGCACAAGCACATCCAGATACTCCTGAAGTGGAACTTGTTTATAACAAAACACCCAACTATTTTAACTTGAATCTTAAAAGAAGATAGAAAATAAAGATAGATCCCTGTCATTCCCCGTCATGGTTTCATTCTTATCTTTATCCAAACCACAATGAACGAACTTCAGCCCCTGCCTCAGTGTGGGCCAACATGCATGGTATTTAATTGATACCAATAGAAGCAAGGTCTTGGAAACAGGATTTGGCTCAAGGTTAGAGTGTGGAAGAAAAGAACCCTCTTATCAGCTGCAATATGGTGTCTTGAGTGCTGAGGGCAGGGAAAGCAAGCATGACCCGTCAGAGCAGAGGAGACAGAAAACACTGCATGTTTCTGTCCCCTTGGGCTTCTGTAGCCCTCACTGCAGTAAACAGAACAGCTGGCTGACATCTCCATGGCACTTTGACAATCCTGCCAAAGGGGATTTCTCTGCATAGCTATGTGAGGGATGAAGAGACAGAGGAATTTGTCGTGGATGTCCCCAGATGAGTAAGTTTTGGTCCTATTTTCCTGTTCTGAATAGTGAGCACAATCCAGTAAACAGGGCATGTATTCTGCTAACACTTACGAAAATCTTATATGATTGTGTGACGTGAAGCAGAAAAATTATTCTTGCAAAGATAAAAGCTGGTCAGATAAGCTTGAATATTGCACTGAAATAAGTAGTGCTCCTACTCTCAATCTCCAGATACTTCCAAGGGTGAAGAACTGACGACTATCTGGTTCATCAGTGGAATGTCTGTTCAGCTTGAATCTAATACTCGATAGTGCTGCAGCCAGAACTCTGAGCCAGAATAAATACATTAAATTTGGTGTTCCTTTCATTCTTGAACTATGGCCTTGGTTTGTGAACCACTTAGTTGCTCAAAGAGTGAAACATTGAATCACCGAAAGTGAGAGCTGTAACATGGAGGGGGAGTGAAGCCATGGGAAACTCTCTTTGTCACAGGTGAGAAGGTAGGAGAAAAGCAGCACTCCTCAGCTTCGTTTTTTTATGGCCAAAACAAGCGAAATCTGTCCGATTCTTCTGGCTCTCTGATCAGGCCTGAGGTGCTTGGGTGTGATGACAATAAGTGTTAGTCATGATCACAATGTTATTTGTCCTGCAGAGACAGCTGGGGTTTGTACTTGGATGATGCGTGTCTCAACAGGGAGGTTTGGGCATTCTTCAGAGACGCAGCAGGAAAGGGGAAAGATCTCGCCTTGTCTTGTCTGGTTCAGCTGAATCACAGTCCCAGCAATCACAGGATACACAAATTATTCCTCAACAGGGAGGAAGAGAGGACAAGAGAGAGAGGACAGGAAGGAGGAAAGAAGCAGAGCTCTGCGTTCGAGAGAGCAGCCTGCAGCTCTGTGAAAGGCCTTGCCATCCACTCGCTCCTCATCCCTTTGTGTTGCCCAGAAGGTGTCCCCTGACAGCACAGGACCTGCCAATGGCAGGGAAACTCCACACTGACTTCATCAGAGTCTAAGAAGTGTTTCAGTCCTAACCCATTGCTGGGTTTTCAATTAAAAACACCCCCAAACGGCTGTGAGTTATGCCCAGTAAGTTTAATAACAGAGGAAACCATAGCAAGTGACAACTACAAAATACAAAGCAGACATGAAAATTGATGGCGTAAGAGCGGGAAGGAACAGTGTCTGAAATGAAAAATATAAGCGAAATACACTTAACAGAGGCTCTGGGTTCAGATATAACACACATGGTCACATACAACACCGCGTTAGGAACAGCACACACAGATACTCCTTATACTGGGGATTTTCACAGTTCTCCGCTTCATCCCAGGTGACAAGCACATTGGCGTTTTTACTCTCTTACATAAATTCTTGTGCACACAACATCATCAGCACCAAAGGTCTGGAAAAGAAATAAAAATCAATCAGAAGAGATAGAACCAGCAAACATTTAACACCATTTCAAAGTGTTATTTTTACTATGGTAACTAGTTCTACAGCAGAAGTACTTTTTCTTATGTCTTTTGACAGATAAGAGTAAAGAAAGAACTAATTTTGAAAGAGGAATGCGATGTAAGTGACCTTTTTTTCAAGGCAGGATGAATTTTGTCAGAATGATAAATGATGCAGAAATTCTCTCTTTCTGTAGTTCCTTGGCATGAATTGATAAATAAACATGAGAAAAGAAAGTGAATTTGGAATGTACTGTTGCTATATTTAGAAACCATTGCAGCCCTTTGAACTAGAAATGCTGAGGGTGGAATTCAGATGGCATATTCCAAAGGAATTCTTTGATATGTGGAGATATAAATCCAAGCGGGCAAATGAAGTCAGTGGAGGAAAGATGAAGACCAGGAGGATGTACACCTGTAAACAGAATGCTGCTGCAAGCTGCTGCCAGCCCATGCAGGGACACCAAACCTCTCCCAGGCTGGAGTGTGGGCAGTGTCAATGAAAACCTTCGTCCAGGACACTCTGACCTTAGCCGGGGAGTTTGTTAACGATGATCAGGATCTGTAATGCCGTACAGATTATCAGGATGTGTAGGCAGGACAGCGATTGTGGCAGCTCTCCGAGAAAGCCACCTGAATCCCACAGTGTTCGCATGTAATTTCAGGTCTGGCAGGCTAAAATTTAAGCAATTAAACATGAAGGAAACAATGGGGGCAAGAGGGAGGAAGTAGAGACTGCAAAAACCTTCCCGTTCGGCTCCACGGACGGACGGTTTGAGCTCAGCACTAACAAGCTCTGAGGGGGCATGTCTGGCTGTGGTCCCTGCCAAGGTCTCACTGGAAAGCACACATTAAGAACTACCCCGGCGTGTTATGAAAATTCAGCTGAGCTGTTTGTTTTAATGCTTTCTACACCTGTTCTGGCCAACACTTTGAAAGGACTTGGCTTTAAATCTGACTCTGGCTTATATTTTGTTCACTTTGTTGGGGACACGAGTCTGTTAGTATTTTGGAGATACAGACTTTGTTTTTATGCATATTAATATCATATAAATGCTTAATATACATTTTTAGATTATACATGAATACATCTGAAAATGAACATTAAAGGATGTGGGCAGTTCTCTACTGTCCACAGCACCAGCTGCAAATACCTTATTAAGCACTCCTTCAACATTTCCAAATTATGCACAAAGGCAAAATTATTTCAGCAGGAGCTTTGCCAGAGAAAGGAAGTAAGAGTCAAGACCCAGGGCTTGAGGTTTTCTGTGGAGACTGTAAGGTCCCTGCTGTGGCAGTGGACCGGTCAGCTGCCTCCATGAGAGACGGAGAAATAACTTGGGCAGATTTTCCTTCCCACAACAGTGAAGCTGAAGAAGATGGAGGCAGCATGCTTGAGGGGAGTTCCCTCTCTGCCACGTTTTAACCCTGTCAATCACAGATTCAGTTCCACCTCTGTTATTTTAATATTCATCACACTGTATTACTATCCAAAAGTTACTAGAAACTTCTGCTGTTCTGTAAAGTTCATAGGTTAACGCAAATATATTCCGCCCTTTCCCAGAACTCATTGGAAAACTGTCATCCCCCGTCAATCTGTGATTTGATAAGAACCCTGGACCTCATCTTATGACCACCCCTTCCCTTTCCCTATAAAACCCTGTGTAATGAACCCCTCGAGGTCTCTCTGATAGCCCATATCCTGAAGAAGAATGAAAGTCTGGGTAATGCTATCAGAGTAGCCCGTTCTCTCTTCTTTGCCTCTACCTGCTTTCTTAACATCGGCGGCTCTGCCTCGCCACTGCGGAGGCAAAACCTCAGTAAATAGATAAGCCAAGAGATAACGCTGTTCCCAGCAGAGGCAAGTGCTTATCTAACCAGGGCGCTGGATAAATTGCACCGCAGAAACCCGGGCAGCACTGCGGACCCGCAGAAAGCGTTACCCTGCCAGTGATTGTCTTTCACAGTCAGGCACTGCTGAGCACGGTGAGGTTTGGGTCCCCTGCTGCTACTTCAACACAAATCATAACCAGCAGTAAAACAGCCCCTGCGTAGAGTCCTTGCAGAGCTGGCACAGCCCTGGGCTGGCAGCTGGAGCTGCACAGCCATGCAGCCACATCTTGTGATGTGAGCGAGTGCCACACCAGCCAGTTCTAATGAGAAAGGCTGCAGCAGCCGTTTGCCAAAACTCATGTAACCTCCCTGATCAATTTATGTCTGTTCTTACAGGCAAGTTCAGAGAGAAACTCCTTCCCCTAAAGCTGTGCAACAGCAGTTACTCTCAGAACAGATCAGCAGCTGTATTGAGAAGGAACACTGCAGGGAAGAGTAGATTGAAGTAGAAGTGATTCGTACTGCAAGGGAGCCACTGCAGATCTGAGCACCTGAAATTGCTGTGTCCCGTTCTGGGACTGGGCTCCTGGGCAGAGCTGGCTCCTAAGGCATCATCCTTGGAAGCTTCACAGGAGGGAGTGTGGAAATAAAGATAAAAATTTGTGAAGGAGGAAAAAAGACAAGACTTTGTGGGAAAGCTCAGTAGTGTGGGTGAGTACCAGCCCACCACTGTGCACTCGGAGAGCCACAGCTCAGCACTCTTGAGACACCGGACACGGGCTCCTCATTTTGTACTTCCAACATCCAGCTCCAGCTAGACGTCTGGACTTTTGAAAATTTCTGTCAAAGGACTGCATCCAAATTACTCTGGACAAAAATCAAGTGCAGAAAACATGGACATACTCAAGGAACCCAAATTAAAAAAATCAGTTGTTACACACAAGGACTCTGCAATACACGTCTCACAGTCTGGAAAACCACTATAATTGAACACAATAACGTGTTTAAATCTACATTGTTAAGAGATAGAAATCATGCAAAGCACAATTACAATTATTCTGGAGTACCTTAACCACCGGGTACTTCTCAAACAACCAAGACATCCTTTCCTTGAAGACCCAGCTTAGGTAATGTGGCCTCTGATATGTTTCAGGAATAAGCTGCATTTTTTAACGCTTAGATTTCATACCTTATACGCATTCAGATGATTAACAATGTAATTGAAGCGCATAAATTCAGGGCTTTATTGTCCCTGTTATGTACAGGTTTAAATGTGGACTTACATTAAAGGTGTCTCACTATCTTTCTGTAACTTACTGCCATTGTTGATAAAGTGTTGCTAAGGAAGCAAAGAGAAACATGTTCAAACTTGGCGCATTCTTTTTCTTGTGGTAACTCACAGAAATGTCTAATGTACAGCTGGGCCCAAGGTCGGGGAGGATGCAAATCAAGAGGCTGTTACTCCTCTGTCCTTCACACTTAAACCCTTGTATTCGGCGGTAGGACACAGCAGTTCACTGTCTCTGGCTCTAATTCTGGACTCAAAAGAAGTGATAGTTCCTGTTTCAATAAGCAGACTTTAAAGATTTCCATGACCCAAAGCACTAGAACTGCCAAATGAAAAGAGAGTGAGAAATCCTGGCTATTTGGTGGTGAAGTTCCATCAGAGCTAGTAAAACAAAGTGCAGTGCTACCAAGCTGTAATTCAGATGTAAGGAGAAGATGCAGGATTTTCAAACAGCACCTTCTCATCAGCTTGGAAAGGTCCCACTTGTCTCATACAATGCTCCAAGGCAAGGCTTCTATCTAAATCTAAACCAGGATTTTAAATGTGCAGTGACTGCAAATTACAGAATTGTTTTCTTCGCTTAGCTTGTCATAATCTGTAGCTAAGAGTCCAAAAGCACACTGCAAACAAAGCCCTGCGCAGTGGGATAATCCAATCAATTGACCTCTCTCAGTTCACTCAAAATCTGATGACCACTGACATCATGAGAGATTAAAAGAGAATTACAGGGCTGTAATATATTTCTGTAGGAGCAAATCTGCTTTTTGAAGGCCTTCTTTATAAACATTTGCTGAGGAGCCTTTGTATTAAGTGGAGCACGCAGTATAATTAGGAAGAGTGTCACTAAAACAATCACCTGGGAAAGATCACTTCTGCCCGAGTATGCAAAAATCCCTTTATCTGCTCATGACTGATCAAAATGCGGAGGCAACTTGCAAAAGAAATGCAGAATCCATCAGCAAACTGATGAAGAAGAGAAGGTATTACTGAAGTGAATCCTCAGAAAAGGCTTTGTCCATGTGCAGACTTCCATGTTCCCTAGAATAAAGCCATGAATCCTCACAACAAAGGCCTGTTGCCTGTCCATGCTCCTCCTGACTCCTATAACATTTTAGGAAAGAGGCTGATCCTCATGAAACCATAGTCACTGAATGTGCAGCCCCCACTTTCCAACTTGGATTTTAATAGCAAATCACCCCACACACAAACCCACTTTCCTCAGGATATCAACTGACAGGACCGTGCAAAATGAGGTCATTTCTCAAGGAGCCTCCATGTCAGTATTTGTGCTTGGGCACTGCTGGATCACTCAGCTCCCTCAACGTCACGCAGCAGTGAGCGACAGAGGTCTGAGACATTGGAATCTCCGGGTTACAGCTGAGCCAGAGCCCAGAGGACATCTGAGCCACAGGTGATGTTACAAACGGTACATTCGGGGTGGGGGCAGCCAGAAGACACCCGGCTGTGCCTTGTTTGGGATGGGATCCAGCCCAGGCTGCAGTGGTGAGCAGGGGCTGCAGAGCCCTAAGCCCCTTGTAAATCTGCTCATGACAAGAGTAAATTAAAGCATTAGGCCCATGCAAGACACGTCCATGCATCCTTACAGGCTTCTGAACGTCCATCACGGCTGCTCTAATGAGGACAGCAGCAACCCCCTCGTTCTGAGCTTCAGTTGAGTAACCCCTTCTTTTGCTAACTGATTTTATATAAGCTCACTCTCCAAAAGTTATACAAAAGTTGAACACTTAGGTAGTTTAACACTGTTCCGTACAAGGTTTAGGCACACCACACATTTCAGCATTCCGCTGCAAAATCTCCTTCCAAACCTGCATTGACCCTTCTCACCTACCATGTTCAATTTTGGAAGTCAGCAAAATCATTTAAAAAATGTTCACTCGCTCATCTAGGCTCCACAGCTCACCAGGTTTAATCAACTAGGGCATGATTTTTCTGAGGAGGGAATGTAGAATAGAAACCATGCTTGAGCCCCCACCAGTGCTCTGATCTTTGACCCTTGCTACAATTGATTCTGAGAACCCCTGTGTGATACGTGAACTGTGCAAAATGTGCTCAGAGCCTGTTCCTAAAGCCCCCTTCAGTAATCACCCACTTTAAATTGTTTGTGTGTTACAGATTAAACTTAAATCCATGGAGGCAAGAGCAGCTGTGGAAGCAGCAATGCACCTCAAGTTTGTGTATAAATGTGTCTCATTTGAAGAGCCAATATTTGTAGGCAGCATCCTTTAACTTTGCAAAGAGCAGACCTTTTGTTCTTCTGACTTACATAAGTGATTGATAGCTCATTAATGTCCCTGACAAAACCACACAGCAACAACAAAAACATTGGGAGCATAAGAAAGGGAAGGAAAGGCACTTAATTCCAGATCATAATTTTCAGACAAGTAAAAGAAATATGTATTTTTCTGTTGTATTCTGATCTTGATTGCTCAAATGCTAATCCAAGTATAGTTTATGAATGTAGAGTTATAAATACAGATATATACAGATATATCTATATCTGTATATATATGTATATCTGTATATATATATATCTCTCTATATATATATGTATATATCTGTATAAATATATTACATTTATACATCAGATATAAATACAGATATATATAGACTCTCTGTATGCATTACAACCTTGAGTACAATACAATATAAAGATAATGCAAGACACAGTCAAGACAAATAAATGTGGCCTTTGGTGGGGAATTACTCTTTCCACCCTGCCTTGCCTGCACATTCCATGTAATTTTTATCTACATTGTTCAGTAATTCTAAAAATGCAGCACTGAAATCCCAGCAAGAGCATCAGATGAGATTAGAATAAACAGCTCTGATAGAAGAAGTTGCAATGTTCTAGTTTTCCATCAATGTTCTGGTTTTCAGACCATCTCTTTTATAAAGCAGAATTTGATCCTCCTTCCCTTCCTTGGCTGAAAGAACTCTTTTTCTAACAGGACTTTAGATCTACATCTGTCATTGTATGAGCCAAATATTATTTATCTACTAATAAGAGCAATTTCATTCTCAGTGCTGCAAGGAGCTGAGGAGACCTGAAGGTAAAGAAAACCTTTGCTGACTAAATAGTATGATCTCAGCATCTGTGCACCAGAGGACGTGACGTGACTTGGAAGACCATCATTTTACTCCAAGGAAATATCTTCGAAGAACATAAGGAATTCTTCTGCCAGAATGCAAGAAAGATTGATAATTATACAGTAATATGGTTTCTATTTTAGCTCTGTGGTAGTCATGACAATTAAACACTGATTTTTTTTTATTATATGGGATAATAAATGCATTTTTTTAATATGCTGTGTTGGAGAGAAAAAGATACCCTTACACTAGGAAAATATAATAATCAAATGGATCCCCTAGGCAATGCAGCATATTAGATTAAAATTATGTGGCAAAGCTCCAACATTTATGCAGCCAATACTAACAGAGTACAACTAATTCCTTACCCCCTGCCTGTTACCCCAAGCCTTTCTTTAATTCAGGCCTCACTCTAACACAGTTTAGGTTCTTTCTTGCAACTTCTTTCAAACAGGGTTTGACTTTTCTTGATTTCTCCTGCAAATGCATGTAATGGTGAATAAGGAATCTGAAAAGTTCTTGCAAGATTTCTTTGGATAGAGAAACAGAAGCAGAGCCTTACTGAAGCACATCAGAGAGAGTAAAGGAACAGAAAACATTTCTTAGGTAAGCAGGGAGATTCGAGAAGTGCGAAGATGAGAACTGTTAAATATTTGAAGCAATATGGGCAGCAAAACTGAATGAGAATGAATTTCAGGTCCTAAAGATCCCCAAGAAAGCTCTGAGAGTGCAAGAAGAAAGAAAGAAGAAGACAGAGATCTCCTCATTCTTCTCATTGTGATCTTGGTTTTGAAGAAGTAAGATGTAAGTGGGGGTTTGTAGACTCAGATCCAAGGAAATTTGCCAAGCATAAAATAAAATAATCCAAGTTGAATCTTTGTTCACTGGAGTGATGGAAAACCCAAACACAGCGGAGAGGCAAGAGATCAAAAGAGTCTTCTCACCCAGGGCTTTTATTCCTACCTCGTGCCCTTTTCCAGCTGCTGAACACACCTCAGCCAATCCTTCAGATAGTTTAGCTTCTAAAGACCAATTGTCTGAAGGAACCTTCTGGGCCTTTAAAATTAGGGATCACAGACAAGAAAATGTAGCTTGTCCTCTTCTGTCTCTCTCCAGGCAGTAGAACCTTTTGTTGCCTCCCAGAAAGGTTCATTTTGGCCATTTCAGGTTCTCGGAGATCTCACACCACCATTACTCCCAGAAACACCTCCTTGCTGAGCTTTAGGCTGTCAGATCTGGAACATTAGCCCATGTATTTAAAAGATCTGTATATTCAGACCCATCAGATGTCATGAGGGCTTGAAAATACTTGTCCTGAGGACCAATTATTGCCATAATAAAGCAAGAAGCCACTCTACTCAAAAAAAGAGGTAGGAGAATGAAACTGTGCATCGTACTGAATAGGAAAAATCCCAGAGAGAATGATCTGGATCACTTGGAAACAAACACCGTGTTTTCATAATGGCCACGGTAAAATCACACATTGCAACCAATGAACATAATTCCAGAGAACAAGAAGGGGATCAGTTTGGGGAAACGGAAACCACGAAAGAGTTAACAAAGCCTTTGCATATCAATCAGGACCATTTTAGATAAGAGTAGGGAGATGAAATCACCCGAACATCAGGTGCTAGATTGCCAGTCAAACAGTGCATGCCATTCTGGTTTTCTTAGTTTGGGAGGGAAATTGAGAAATCGGAGGGGGTTAAAAAAGCACTCAAATAATGATTCAATGAAAGCTTCCCTCACATTGAAAGGCTCAAGGTCTTCCAGGGGTTTAGCTCAACAACCAGAAAGTTCTTCTAAGAGGTGGCTCGATCAGTGGTGTTAAGAGAAGTATTTGTAATAGCAAATTTTAGGCATATTATTTAGGTTCCTTTATACACAATATGTAATGACTGGAAGCTGAATCTACACATACACAGATTAAAAGTAATGTGTATATTTTAATGGCTAGGAAATTCACCAGTAAACCAACTTCTCAAAAGTTCTGAGTTGCTGTAAAAGGAAATATTTTAATAAGAAGCAAGTTGTTCGAATTCGTATCCTAATTGGAGAAATAATTAGTGCAGAAAAGTTCAGCAGACTGTATGAAACAAGAAAAAATGGTTAGATGGCTTTAAATCTTGGAATCACCCTGGTTTCTTATCCAGCTTCATTATTCTTCCACAGCAGGGTGAGTCCACGTTGCTGCTTGCAGGAGGCAATTGTATTATGAGCGGCTTTCTTGCTTGGCTCGGAGCAGTTCACTTTATTTAACAGCTGCCTCATTAGCTTGTTGCTTAAATAATAAACTACAGAAAGGTATTGTTGGAAAGCTGGAAAAGTTATAGTTGAGAATATATTTTGTCCACTGCATTATGTATAAAGATGCAAAGCAGAGATCAAAGTACTTTGCCTCCTGAAGTTTTGTGATAGTATAAAGAATTCCAGTGGTTGAGTCAAAAGCAATCCTGCAGTATTGGAGTATTGGTTCATTAGAAACCAGGGTGATTTCACTTACAGCATACATGTCCTCATAAGGGGTGGGTGAATACTTCCAAGACGTCTGGAATAACACAAACACCTTAAAAGCTTTTTGTTTATACTTGGTTAGGTTTGGGTCCTGTTTTTGTTTCAGATGCAATCTTAAAAAGAGAACTCCATCTGCTTCAGAGAAACACAGGTGAGGCTGTTTGTTTTTAAAGTGCAGAGGCTTAGTTAGTGTGATAGTTTGAAATGAAACCTCCCTGCTTTGACGTTTTCTTACCCACCACTCCAGCAGCCTGTCTTCCCAGCCAAGCTGATGAGGCGTAACAGCCTGATCAACTATTTATCCAGAATTCACCAGGAAGAACACGAGCAACAAACCGATTCTGAACTCAAGCTGAACTGTGCTAGTGTGTCTTTAGTCAGGTGTGAATGCTGGTAAATCAATGCAGAGCGACTCCCGAGGAAAGCCTGGATGAAGAGAATCTTCCACTACCGGCAGTTGGGGTAACCTAAATAAACAAACCGTGTGGTTCATGGCTGTGCTGCTCACAGCGCCCGCGGAGGGTCACACACCACTGGGGGATCCTGCCTGACAGCAAATGTGCAAATCTCTCTATTTCTAAGAAACTCGTGAAGGCAATTCTGCACCTGACTCGGAGATGATCCGGGAATTGGGGAAGGTGGCAGAGATAGGGGAGAAAATGATGTATTTTCATAAACAGGAGAGATCAGAGCATGCATATCTTTCCTGCCGTATACCATGTGACCGTGGATAAGAAGCAACATCATGCACATGCCTAAAAAAGAAGATTCTCCAGAAATGAGGTCAAATGCCTTCATCTCACTTTCACCAGAGAAAATCTGCAATAAATCAAGCAAATTCTTTGATGATGTTGTGAATTTACGGAGCAGAAGTGGCCAAATTCTGATTATTCTACCAGTACAAGTATGGTGAAAGTTTTAACAATCAAATGCAAGTCAGAACATGCACATATCTCCATCTGTTCTTTAAAAAAAAAAAAAGGAAAAAAGTAATGTATTAATTGTAATGTAGAGGATTATGAAAATGGTAGTCTTCCAGATGGATTTAAGTAAGGAAAAATAATAACTCATACAACGTGGCAACAAAGAAACTGTTAATATGGTGCATGTATTGAGGGGTTCAAGGTTCTTACCAAAATCAGCTCATCATTAGCTAATTCTCGAGTCCAGTATGTTTTGGGACCATCTCCCTCAATAAGAGTTTGTTTGCAATAGATCTTGTTTTCATTCTCCCAAGTGGCCAAACTCTGCAGGCAAGAAAATCATTAGGAAACACATTAATTATATTCCCCAGCAGCATGAGACAGAGACAACAATGAGCAGGAGTGAGAGTAATTGCTCCACTAAAGGAGCAACACATAGACAGATGAAGGCAAAGGAAGAAAGACATCAGTGGAAAGTGGTGAAATAAAAATTAAGGTGTGATGGGGCATTTTGGAAAGAGGTGTATATTAATAACAACGTAATTACAAATGTGTCTTTTCAGTGTGAAGCCACTCAGTTCCCCTCAAGCGCTTGACGCTGAAGAGTGTAACTTAGGAACATGCGAATGGAGTGTCTACATTCCCAAGCGTCTTTGTACACACATGATTCAATCTGACGTGTTATTTATCACTACAAAACCCCCTCAGAGTAAAAGCATAAACAATTGTGTATATCATGTTGTGGTCATAAATAATGCAGTATTTGTCACTTGTAATCTTTCCTGCTCTATGGCACTGTGCCAGTTTAACTGTGTATTAAACATATTGGGCTAACGAACTAGAATAAATCACAGCTAAATTAAAGAAACATCGTTAAGAGTTCGAGCGTTTGTGATGTTACTTTTTTAAGGTTGTGAGTCTGGAGATTGAACACCCTTGGGCATTTTTCAAAGCATTTGAACAATGACTATGAAACCACTGAAAAAGAAAAGAACCCGAAACTACGGGATTTTGTTTAACTTTCACAAACAGGCAAGCCCTGACTGTTGCTTTTCACTCCAGCACTGAGCTATTACTCCGCAGTGCAATGGAACAGCTGTGCAGAAGGATGCCCTGTAATGAATGTTCAAGTAATCGCTTTATAACTGCACAGGGGAGACATTTATTAGTCTGTGATTATACACATATACACGTGTGCGTGTGCGTACGTATGCCGAAATTCAAGTTAACACTTCCCAGACTTTCCAAGGGAAAAAAACCTTTACTTTGATTTAAAATCAGCTGTTTACTTTTTAAATATTTTTCAAAACAATAGATTTTATAAGCCAACAGGCCATCTCAAATGGCAGCTGTAGAAGCTGTGCCTTGAAGTACAGCTACACACGATTCCCTCTTTGTCTGCATGAACAATGGATCAAGTTAGTTGGCAGTACAAAACCCTCCACTCCATAAAGTATATCAAAATCTATTGCCAGTCAGCAGTTTTGCCAGATACTGCAAACTACATGCTGGAGTATTATTTTATTATCTGTCAGTTGCTGCTCTGTGGCCACATCTTGGTTATATATGCACAGCAGTACAACTTATTCCTGAGAGTGGACTATAAATAATTTCACAACACATGGAAAAGATTTACTACTTCACAAAACCCATTTCTTTCAGGTTTTTCCAACTTTCATAGCTTACAGCCATAATTACTGTTTTTCCATCTGCAGCAATAAATCCTTCTCTAGAAAGCGGGTCGCATTTATTGTAGATGCATTATGTATGAAGACACCACAATACTACTTTTGCCGAACAAGATAAATTAACAGAGCCAGCAACATTTCCTGAACAAACTGTAAAATATATGATAACTCATCCTAGAGAGCAAGTGGATGTTCTAAATATCCACTGGCTCCCAGAATCTGCTTCCTTTTTCATAAATGTATGTTGACAGCACTTGCACTAAAGACAGTAAGTTCTGAATTTTTAGTGATGCCAATGGTCTCCAAAGCTGACCCAAGATTTAGGAGAGATCATATTTTGGAAAGCAGATTATTTCAAGTATCCAGCATTGGATACTTTAAAACTGGATCCTCATTTGACACTACACTGATACTCTTTATTTGTACTTTTTTTACAGTATTTTTATGTATACTTGTATATACTTCTTTAATAAGTGTGAGAGTAAATTGCCCGAAGAAAGCAAACTAACCCATGCCTTCGACAACGCTTTTCAAAAGGCACCTATGACCAGCCCAGCTCCCCAAACCTCAGATCCCACATGTCGACACCAGCAAGAACTGGTGTCAGATGCTGCAGACTTCAGTCCCCCTCCATGGGCACAGAGGTGGTTACGCAGGTAGAGGAGCAGGGTCTCACACAGAATCAAGCCCAGAACACTCCAGGGAATGCGCTCGGATGCACTTCTGCCCAAGGAGATGGTGTAACCCCGGCATGGGTAAAGCAGCTGAAAGCCTGTTAAAGAGCTGTCTGATCACTAAACTGCACACATGCACTTGCAAGGGAGCGCAAGAGGATCTCAGCCCCAAACTCCCACCAGTCTGTGATCCCGCTTGAGAACTCATCTGATTCAATCTAGGACAAAAGCTATGCCAGATTTGTGCGCTAAATCCTGACTCCTGAGGTCTCCCTTGCTCCACCATTTCCCATGTTTCTGTCAGGAACAGAGGTTGGGGAGAGTTTCCACTGCAGCTGAGGTCTTCAGGGGAGAGGGAAGCAAAAAGAGCAGAACTAAAACCTGCCAAGCTGGCAACCAGGTAGCTGAACTCTGCTTTTGGGACCTGGTATGTTCTGTTGCCTTCAGATTTCAGTTTTACCCTGCAAGGGGGACAAGAGAAGTGACCATCAAGAACCCCCAAGAGCGCTTGTGGCAAGAGGAGGGTGGAGGGCAGCAATGCCACCGTCTGGGGACATGGGCAGCAGATGTGTTTGTCCCGTCTAAAAAGAACTAGGTCACACACACACACACACACACATCCACAAGCCCCAGCTCTCCTCCTACCCTGCACTTTCGTCCATCCACCGTCTCCTCCTCAAAGCTCTCCCCGATTTTGAAGTTGATCTCAGTGGTGCGGACAGTGGTGGAAGTTTTGATGTAGAACTGGTCCCCGTCCTGGCGGATCTCCACATGGGGTTTGGAGGCGGCTGCCACCGCCACTTTCCTGAGCATGGCATTGACACCTGGGCGAAGCGGGGAGGAAGCAGAGCTTGAAGTCGCCAGCGGTGCCCTGGGCTGACCTCGCCCAGCATCCCGCAGATCGGGGAGCGGGGCGAGAGGCCGGGGCAGGGCGCGTAGCCGCAGGGCACGGCCGCGGCGCTCGGGAGCTGCGGCGCTCGGGAGCGGCGGCGCTCGGGCGGGTTCCCCACGCTCGGCACACGCGGGAGCTCGCAAAGGTCCCCGCGGCAGAGCCCGGCCCAGCGCAGCCCCGCTCCCCGGGGCACGACCGCCCGCGCTCGCAGGTGAGGCGGGGACCGTGCCGCTCCCCGGGGTGGCTCTGAGCCATCCCCCGCACCGGCGGGAGCCTCTCCTGCCCGCGGCCGACGCACGCAGCTCGCCCGGGAGACACCGGGCACCGGAGGGCGGCTTCAGCTGCCACCCCGTGTCCCCCCACCGCGGGACGCAGCCCGGCTCCCTCGCGCCTCACCCAGCGCCTTGAGCAGCTCGTCGAAATTCTCGCTGCTCCTCATCTTCCAAGTGCCGGCGAAGTTGGGCATGGCGGGGCGGGCGCTGCGGAGGGCGGCGGGGACGCGGCGCTGCTGCTCGCTCTCCGGCTCAGGCACCTTGTGAGCGGGGCGGACCGCGGCGGCAGCGGCAGGGAGAGCGGGGCACACCCACCCGGCCCCCCACCCCTTCCCCCGGGCCAGCACCACGCCGCCAGACAGCCGGCCCCCTCCCAGTCACGGCCATCCATCCATCCGTCCATCCAGCCATCCGTCCATCCCTCTCCATCCATCACTCCTTGCCGCCTGCCTTGCAGCCTCCACAGCTGCCTCCTGGGGCTGCCCAAGAATGAGAGCCCGACTGTCGCTCGTCCCACAAATGAGATGTACAGTGAGGGCTCGATGAAAAGCCCCAGCGGCAGGCACGGAAGGCAGAGGCAAATCCACCCAGGCGCAGTCTCTCCAGGCTCCCGCTGCGCTGGTCCCACCACAGCAGGGCCGAGGCACAGCAGCCCATCACAGTTCCCCTGAGTCCCCCGCACGCACGGAGCTGCCAACCTGCCCCCAACACCGCTCCCTGGCACGGCCAGCGGGTCCAAGGGGTGCCAGGAGCACAGCCCTTCCCAGGACAGGGAGCTGTTGTAAGGAAGGTGTCACCGCCCCGAGCCGAGTCTCCCCTTGGAGGAGGGCGAAGGACAGAGCCACACGGTGCCTGAAGCGCTCCCCGGCCGCGGGCACGCATCCCCTCCGTGCTCGGTGGCAGCGGGAGGATGTAGGCGCAGAGCCGGCATCAGAGAGAACAGTGTCCGTGGCGGTCACAAGCTTTTATGGAGGAACGCACCAAGCTAATTCACACTTACTTTTATTAACACCAGGGTGCTGTTATGTGTTGTCCTGAGTTTTGCAGTTTTTCAATGTTTCTCTTTGCTGTAATACTTTTTCACGCATGCTGTTGTAAACATGGCCATGTTTTTGCTAACCATCCATGGTTTTGCTAACTGTCCTTGTTGTTTTCATTCCATTCTCCTAGGTGGAGAAATGTGATGAATTTTTCTTTTGACCAGTGTGATTGAGAGGTGGTAATTTCTACCTCCAATCCNCCGCCCCGAGCCGAGTCTCCCTTTCGAGGAGGGCGAAGGACAGAGCCACACGGTGCCTGAAGCGCTCCCCGGCCGCGGGCACGCATCCCCTCCGTGCTCGGTGGCAGCGGGAGGATGTAGGCGCAGAGCGAACAGTGTCCGTGGCGGTCACAAGCTTTTATGGAGAAATGCACCAAGCTAATTCACACTTACTTTTATTAACACCAGGGTGCTGTTATGAGCCTCTCATGCTTTCCATGACCACGGCCATTGTCTTTGCTTTGAACCCCTCAGTTTCAGGTCAAAGATGCTAGATTAAAATTCCTTATTGCAGCTGATTTATCCACATGATAAAGTGTTTTATCAGACAGAATTTGACAGGTTAAGGTGCATGGCGTTTCTCTGCTGCTGTTGTGCGTAAGGAAATACTCGAAACATTCAGAGGTCTGTGATTTCTCACTCAGAACAGAGCCAGACGTATTTTAATTGTAGGAAAACCTTTGCTGAGACAACTTCGTGGTGCATTCACAACCACTCTTCACTTGTTTGACTCTGTAAAATGAACACGTAGGATACTTGAGGTATGTGTAAAATGTGTTTACTCCTAGAAAATGAATAGTTCTGGAAGTCACTTTAGTACGTTAGGCAGGATTCTATATATGCTGAAATTTGCTCTCCTTTTTTATTCCAGGAAGAATTTCCTCTGAGTAAGAGCCATAGAGCAGAACCAAGTATTTTTCTGTTGTTTGTCACTCATTTTCTACTGATTTTTGTTTCTGCCTTTTCAGAAGAACACCCTGGAGACCTGGCATAGTTCTTTAACTGAAATATTTTGATGAAAAATCCAGGAAGTGAACATTTCAGTGAGGAATATCTGTTTTCAATAACAGGGTTTCTCTAAAAAGAGAAACAGAACAACACAAACCAAAACCAAAAACCAGAGC
>VYZT01059698.1:0-30511 GCA_013400735.1 Pomatostomus ruficeps | reverse complement strand
ATGAGCTGTTAGCTGAGCAGGGGCAGCTGTAAGCCTTTCATGGAATTCTTCCAAATTCTTAACAATATCAAGAGAACAAAATACAGGTAGCATCATGCGCTTTCTCTAGTAATACCTTCTTTGCTGAGTCTTTTTTCGCCTCATTATCCCAACATTCATCAGTATAAATATGCTTGGTTTTTTCATAAATGCTACTAAATAATTATTTGCCAAATTCTTCTCTAAGTCATATCTTGTGTGAGAAGGAGATATTAAAAAACCCTCAGAAGGATAGAGAATACAGTTTTAACTGAGAGTCTAAAGCTGATTTAGTTCTGCAAATTAGTGCAGTCCACAATGCCTTTTTTATTTTTTGCTGGTGTGCTTGATCTATAGGCAATTTATATCCCACCTCCAGGAATGCCTGCCTGAACGCAAATATAGATAATTTTTGTGCCTTTAATTGTTGGGTTGTTGTATTTTGTTTGTTTGGGTTTGGTTTTTCAATGTGGACACTTAATACAAAATAAGTCATAATGTCAAATCCCTCTGAGTCTTTAAATGGTGGCCAGAAGAACCACTGTTACAGATGCACTCCCTTGGTGTTGTAATTTAAGTTTACTCTACTCTGATAGAACTTTGGGCATGTTCCACAAAACTTTGCAGCTATCTGCTTGGGTTACATCTAGCAGCAAATTAAGTAAGACAACCCGGTAGTATTTGTTTATAAATTAATGCCAGTGAAGCAACTTAGGTAGACAATTTCACAGGTACATACAAAACACACATTCATACGATTGTAAATTAATGGATTTTGCAGGAACTAATGCAACTTTTAACTGCCATATTGTTCCTCTGTATTTGCACTAATGTGACTGAAAATTTAATGATTGTGATTTTTTTTCAGATAAGACAAGGCTGAAACATTTACATTTATCAAGTTTTAGTATATCGAACTGGAATACTTTAATACTGATAATTAAACTACAGAAGTGTTCCAACCTTTTTCTTCCTATCCCCTCCTCTCTGAAAGTACAGTGCTTGATTGGTTATGCAGCCATACATAGACACCAAGTGTTTGTGTGAAGCTGTGTGAAAATACAAGCTGGGTGAATATCTCATGCACAGATTATAATTTCTTATTTTTAGGTATGTGGTAATTGTCATTAATTTGATGGCAAATATATAGCTGAATAGAAGGACCATCTTGGGTAGTTGAAATAAAGAGGAAATACAATGAAGCAGTGGTGTTTCTCGTGAATCTAACTGTTATAAGAGAAATTTGTTATGATACACGACCTTATGAGGCATTGCTTCTTGAATATATAATCTGACTTTCTGAGTAGAGCTACCTTGCCAGCACTTCTACATTTTCCCTTTACCATACCCATACTGGAAGGATGGAAATTACATTTTTCCTTTATCTTCAGTGACTCCAGAGGCAAAAAATTCATTGGTCATCACTGATCCTAGTGCTGTAGTTTATGAAATTTATATAGTTCCAGAAAGTGTGTTAGAAATTGACTTCAGGGAATCTATTAACTTGTGAGCATGGCAGGTTCCCAGGTGTAATTTATGGTTTGCAGAAATATGGGATATTCATTGTCATCCTTTTTCTACTGTTAGAAATTATGTGTGTGTGTGGGTCTGAATTTGTCATTTAGTCAATACAGAGGTAAAGTCAACAATGGCTAACCATTTAAAATATATACCTCAAGACACTTTTATTTTGAAGCATCTCAAACTGGAGCAAATTCAGATTACATGATCTTAGATGACCTTCTTTTTAAAAGTGAATTCTAAACAGCAGAATTGATACCAGGGCTTTTTCATCCTGCCTTTTTCCTCCTCTTTAGATCATGTTGTGTGTGTATGTATGTATGTGTGTGTGTGTATTTATATAAGTTTATATGCCACTGTTCTCGACTGTATTATTTCTGGCAGTATTATGAAAGGGTGATTGGAGAGAAAAAGTTCTCAAGAGCCTCTAATAGATTTCAATCCCATCTGCCTGCTGCTCTGTTTTGCTCTGAGTCGAGTATTTTTTTAAGCTGATAATTGAAAACCTATCTTGTTCTTACAGAATGGCTTTGCTGTTGTAAGGCCCCCAGGCCATCATGCTGAAGAATCAACAGCCATGTAAGTACCAGGGAATATTGCCCATCTTGGAGCACTAAGGTTACTGGCAATCACCTGCATTGTGCATGTCTCTGAAGAACTGTAATTGTTAGCAGATGACTGAAAAGGCTTTCTAGGTACTCCCAGAAGCAGATTTATGGCCTCAGAGATCATATAGCATTTTTTAAAATGCTCTGAACATTATTTATAGCTGTTTTCCTGACTGATTTGCTTTCTTATTTCTGTTCTTCTCTATTCCACAGGGGGTTCTGCTTTTTTAATTCCATTGCAATTACTGCCAAATACTTGAGAGACAAGCTAAATATAGGCAAGATATTGATTGTAGATCTGGTATGTATTCTTGGCAAGCACCACACTTTCAGTGCATCTAGATANGCAAGCACCACACTTTCAGTGCATCTAGATAAAAGATAATGAATTTGTATTTATATGTCAGACTTTCCTGCTTTTAATACCTACAAGTAATAAAGGTGTGCATTTCCTCTGATTTTGGGAACTCATTAAAGCCAGGATGGCAGCACTGAAGCTATAAACATCTATGTTTCACTTTAATGGTGTTAACTGCAATTTAATGAGAAGAAGGCACAGATCAGGGCAACTTTTATGGTCCTTAAATGAATTGATACTTCCACTGTTAAAATAACCCTACAGAACCCAAGTTTACTTTTCCCTACAGAATAGGAACTTTAAGTAGTCAGATATTCTTTGAAGAATGTTGTTGCATTGGTAATGAAATGGACCACTTTCTGCAGTTCGCAATAATTTGACTTGTTGTGTAGCTTTGATATTATTAAGCAAATCAACAGATCATTCCCTCCAAGAAGTTTTCTAGTCACTTATGCCAGGTTTTGGTGGTTCCCTGAAGAAAAGCAATGTGATTAAAAATCCACTTCATTGGATTAGTCTTGTATTTTATTAGAAGGCATTCTTACACAGTACTTAATATGTTTAACAAATGGATTATTTAAATGCAGATGACATTTGGCATGTTGGCTATATTATTTTCATGAATAATGAATTGGAGCTGTGCTTTGCACTTAAAGGATCAGCCCAATGCAGAGCCCAAGGAAAGTTGAATGCTGATTTATGAGCACCATTTTTGTTTTCCTACAGTTCATGACGAGGTGTAATAGGGTGTCTGACAAAGCATAGACAGGAAATGAACCCTGGCATCAAAACCTAACCTGTTACATCTGCACTTAATTAATTTTTGCAGGTGATAAAAGATTTAAAGACAAAATATGTTAAAGGGTTTTTGAAGTGCAGGTCTTAATAGTCTAAATCTTGTTCATATCTGCACTCATAATTAAATCTTATTGTGGAGTCATGGCCTTACCATCTAGCACTTTTGCTCAGTTAAACCTGCGTACTGACTGTTGAAGAGAAGCAGAGAAAGGGGGAGTGTGGGAGAAGGAATGGCAAGTGAAAAATGAGTGGTAGAATAAGTATATGGGCAGATTAAATATTCTTAGAATGTTTTTCAAATATTTCTCAAATTGTTCTACTGTCATTTAGAAACATAATTACAAATTGCCAGAAACTATTATTTTTGAAAAATTCACTTCTACTGTATGTTATGTCTGTTTGCTGACTTGAGTCTTTCAGTTCATTGCTGTAAATTCTGCCAAAAGTGAACTCTCTGTTTATTCTCTTTTTTTTCTTTTTTAATAGGAAAAGCCTACTCAAAGTTTCTGAATGTTTTTGTCTTTTTGTTTATAACTGTTACATTTGACTTGTTGGGAAAAGAAAACACTTCCCTTTGACACACTTAGCCAATAAGCACTTAGAAATTCAGCTCCAGTTTTTCAAGGCAAGGTTAACTGTGCAAATCATTACCTGTGCAAATGATTACCTATGAAGGTGCATGTCCTTATACCCAGAAAAGTAGATAGGGAATTTTCAGCCTTTCTCCAACTGTCCCATTGACCAGAATAACTCAGCTGGTGAAAAGGAAGAAATATATGGCTGACACAGATTACTTCATTTCTGGAGCAGTTGCAGTCCAGTCCCTAGTCTGCTCCATGGTCAGAGCAATGATGTGCAAAAATTCATATGGAAAATTTCTTTTGCATGCAAACTGTGGATAAATCACAGGCCAAGCTGAATGAATGAACAAGTTAATAGTGATGTCTTTATTCCCACCAACAGTTTGGGGCATCTGACGAAAAGGATGGAATTACAGATGTTAGACTTGAAATTAACCTTTAAGACTATATTTTGATAGTGACTAGCACAGCAGGACCCCATGCAAGTTGGCAGCTATACATGTTACTACAATATAAATACTAAAAAGTAATATCCAATCCTACACACTAAAGTGGACTCTAGTTACAAATGAAGTGTAGTCTTCATAGCTGCTATATGTCTTCATATATAAATTCTTAACTTTTTAATTGTCAATCTTCCCTTCATCTATTTTTACAGTAAAATAAAAGACCTATCTGTCAGGGGTTTTTTTCCTCATTCCACCATTCGGATAAATCTCTGTTTTTGAACTGACTTAAATACCCTGAATACATTTGATCTACTAAGGACAGAATATGAACTCATTTCCCACATGCTAACATCTGCAGCCTTAAAGAACACATTCCTTTGTCTAATCAGAGAAGTTACTGCTCTTCAAAACAGAGCTCTTAGTGGAATTAAAGTTTAGACAAGAGAGCTAGCTTTGAGATTTGAATAATAAAAAAAACAATAAGGAAAAAAGATCTCTCTATGCCCCTTTAACATTTTCTCTTCTCTTTTGGTAACTGTTACGGCAGGAATATATCTAAAGCCCCAAATATATATGGAAAAGAAAGACCAAATAAAATAACAAAATGAAGTCCTACTGTGTCCCTGCAGATTCATCTACGTGCCCAGCATAGCTTGTTAGGTTGTTGAAATCCTCATTCCAAGATCATCCATACTTGCTTTTATGCTAGCAGGATTTGAGTCTGTTTTGGACTAAACCAATTAATTCTGTCACAGGTGAAGACTGAATGGGATTCTGGGACTAGTCTGCATGCCAGATTTTACTTCATTTGCCAGTCAGAACATATAGCACTCTGCTGGCTGCCTTGAAATCTCCAGCACCCTCATACCAATGTGTTCTCCTTTACAACCTTGGCATTAAGTCACAGTTGGTCTGTAACTCCATCCTCATGCTGTTTCAAGTACTTTCAAAATAGAAAAGAAACTCTTATAATACTACCCTATGGAGGCCCCAGAGGAGGTCCAAGTCAAACACAATGCAGTGCAAGTAGGACTCAATCAATGTAGAGAGTTCTGAAGAATGTGGGTGAAATTCATGGGCTGTATCAGCTGGCAGGGAGGGCAAGCAATGGTCAGTGCTTTCTGTGCCATTGGCAGTGCACACCTTGAGGTACAACTTAAGCCTTCCTGGAGTCCAGGCATTCTGAGGAAAATCCCTTGTTTCTTGGACACTAAATTGGATTTAGACATCATAACATTTGTAAAATATATACAGACTGGGTGACAGCGGCAGTGTTACCATTTAGCATATTTTGTCTGTCCCCCTTAATTCTCTACATCAGAAATTTCAAAGGGATGGCTTAAAGGAGGAAATCAATAATATCTATAACTTTTCAACTTCCTAGAAATGCCAGTGTAGAAACATTTTTTGCTTTGTTTTTTTTTTTTACTTTCCTTTTACTGAAAGGCAAGTGGATTTTCCATTTTTACTTGTAAAATTCTTGTGCGTCTAACCACATAGAATAGTAGCAAACTGTGAAAACAAACTAAAAAAAAAGGAAAAGTCTGCATCATCAGCCTTTGTTATCTACATATACTGTCAGCATTTCTTTGTCAGCATTTTATTTAATGACAGAATTTTATTCACTGTCATTATATAATGTTTGAAATATGGAGACTGGCCAAGGTCACTCCTTGATTGTGGAAGGCACCATCCTATCTGCCAGATGATTTAATAGCTAATGAGATCATATTCCTATGTCTTCAACTGTTGCCGTCATGATTTTGCAAAAATGAAGTATGAAGTCCTTTCCGCATCTGGCATCTCTTTTGATGTGGATCTAACTGCTGAGGGACTGAACTGAACTGAATGTTTCAAGAAAGCCAATTTACTCAGCTGGTCACAGAGCCTTTGACCTCAATAGTGGAACTTGGCAAATCAATGAATACCCTTATGTTTAGTGTTCTGTCAAGAATTGTGGAAAAGCTCTGTAAACCATAGATCCTTCTACAAAATACTAGTTTGTAGTTTAAACATTAGTCTTTCTTCAGAGGCCAATGAGGCTAGTTAATTAAGCCTGAGGGGTTATGAACTGTTGGCAGTTAATAAGTCATAAAATTCCTCCATAAAACAGGATGCTAGATTCCATCACTGAGGCAAGGAGTACAAAGAGCCGGTGTATAAATATCTAATTGTACAAAAGGACTGGGATTTCTCAATGACTGCTCATCTGGAGTCTCCAGGGCACGCTCGCTATGGTTTCCTGATTTTTAGAAGCCAGTTTAAAAAATGAGTGCATTAAAGAGTAATTTGCCTGAAAGTTCAGGAAGTATGGGGTGGTGAAGGGAGGGGGAAAGGGAAAGACAAAAGGAGGGCAAGGGAGAGGGAGAGAAACAGAGGGAGAGGGAGAGAGAGACAGAGAGAGAGAGAGAGAGAGAGAGAGAGAAAAAAAGAGAGAGAGAGGAGGGGGGTGTGAAAGAAAGCAGAACTGAGCTCTCTACACTGAGTTGGACATTATTACATTTGTCATCTGTTTTCTTTCTCCTTTAGGATGTTCACCATGGCAACGGTACACAGCAGGCTTTTTATGCTGACCCCAGCATCCTGTATGTTTCCCTCCATCGCTATGATGAAGGCAACTTCTTCCCTGGCAGTGGAGCCCCAAATGAGGTTAGGTTTATTTCTTTAGAGTCCCATTTTTATTTGTATCTTTCAGGTAATTGCGTTGCATGATTACCCCTAATTTTCTTGTCCTTCTCTGGTTCTTTAAATTACACCAGATTACCAAATTGTCCACTGGGAGCAGGGGACCAGTGGAGAACAAGTGCATAACCCAGAGCAGTCCTTGTCAAACAAGGCTGATCTGACGCTGTTTGATGTTTGTTTCTAAAGCACATTTGAGAAATTTTTTCCTCCCCTTTCCCTTTCTCTTTTCCTCCTCCTTTTCCCCTCATTTTCACTCCTTTTGGCATTTTATTTCTATTTTTCAGGTTGGAAGTGGCCCTGGCGAAGGCTATAACATAAATATTGCTTGGACAGGTGGCTTGGATCCTCCTATGGGTGACGTTGAGTATCTCACAGCATTCAGGTTGGTACCATTTAGAGTTTTGAAAATTGTTTGTAGAATAAATGCACATGAATAAGAGCTAACGTAATATTGAAAGTCAGGAGAATAATCCATGGTGAAACTAATTTAATCCTGGTATCCCAGTATATGAGAATGTAGTAAATTTAAAAAATGGGTAATTTAATCATTATGATCATCCACACAGAATCAACAAAAAAAATTTCTAATTATTTAATTGGTCACTTGTGTTTTCATTATTATGCCATGCAGTAAAATTACTTTGAGCTTGCTTACTTCTCTACCTATGAAATTTAAATGTAGGTATTTATACCAGGAAAAAGAAATTTACTTTTCATGTTCACATTGATTGCAGCTACATGCCAGCAGAGCAGACAGAAAGCAGTATGAAGTATGGTCCAAATCCAGTGTTCTTCATTCACTTAAAAGACTCATTATGATGCTCACAGATTTGACCATTAGGGGTGTTTTTACAAATTGCAGTAAAGTGTTATTTAATTAAAAGTAAATAATTTTCAAATACTGCAATACGAATGATAGGAAACGTTGCATGCTGTATTTCTCTTTGCTCACTCACAATGAATGTTCTTAATAGTTCCTTAATAAATGAAATTTTATTCCTCCATAGGTGATGCATCATAATGTATTTAGTCTTATTTTAGTGGGACCATAGGAGATAAGAACCGTCTAAAACACTACCTTTAGAGTTTCAGTGTCCTGTCTTACATACATCATTTCCTTTCAGTTTAAACCAGTCCAGTGGAAGAGTTTAGTGAAATTTAGGGAAGGTGAAAGGTTCATCTTTCAAGTTTGGGCAGATGTGACACCTTTGGAAAATGGTTTCATTTAGAGGAGAATGATATGCAAGAAAGGCAATGAGAAAACCAACATTTTCTAAACCAATGTATCTCTAAACTCTTTCAAGATATTTAGTTTGAAGTAGTGCAATTACCTTATACAGTTTTGGACTATATTCTATTAAAAGTACACCACAAAATCCCATAAAACTCTTGTTTTGTTTGTTGGGGCTTTCGTGTGTATGTTTTTTGGTTTTTTCCCAAAGAATTTCTGTGAAGCCCATGAAATAATATGCAGAGTTTCTGATAAACAACACACTTGAAATCAAAGTCTAAGCCCTTGTCAGAGAAATAGCCTTACAGATTCACAATATCCTCCTGTTACTGTGGAAAAAGTTGTAATTTTATTTGCATTTGTCTGTATTTAAAAAGAGTCTAAACAAATGGTAAGTGGTGGGCACTCAGTAGTGCCTCAAGCTATTTCCAAGATATTTTTGATACTTTTTGAGATTTTTATGTAAGTTAAGGAACTGGATGGTTCAACTCACTGGTATTAGTGTCTGATATTAATATATCTGGTATTTCCACTCCAGCGTTCTTGGTTTGGACCCAAACCGTCCCACTAATGATATAGGTGATGTGGCCATCTAATGATGCAGAGAATGGTGGTCCCAGTTTGTTCAACAGAAGACTCACATACTGAGGCTGTAACCATAATTGGTACCCTGCCATCCTGATGACAAATACCTGGCCTTAACAGTGCATTTACAAATATGTACTTCACAGTTCTGTTTTAAGGCACACTAGTAAATCGTTTGGAGCAGCTAGTATTGCTGCTATGCCGATTACTCTTCTTCAGGATTAGGGGGAATTTCAGTCTCTGTTCCTAAGCAAAGCAGCACTATTCAGGAAAAGAAAATTCATGAAACTTACTATGCTCTGACTAACCATGTGCAGACATACACTTAAGTGTATTTTTTTTTAAGGCAAATAAATTCAAATTCAAGTTTAGAATGTTCTTTTGAAAAATTGCTGATGGTGAAAAATTTAATGTTGCTATTTTAAATGGAACCCTTTAACTTTGTGATTAATATTGTAATGAATGTGAATGTCTTTCTTCAAACAACAACAGCAAATGTTTCCCTACACTCTCACTCCCTTTTGACCTGATCACAGTCTTTGTGCCCTTGGTAGGTCTTGCTGACGTGGATTTAATATGACTGGTATGACAGTTTTGAATGGGGATCATTGAAACAAACAGCATGGAACTTTAAAGGGTGGATACAAAAATTTGTGAATTACTTAGGATAGACCAGGTAGCTGTTTTCTGTAGATCTGGTCTGTAGTACGTATATTTACAGCTCCTAGTAAAGAGACACTTTATCCATGAGCCAGAATCTATTCTTGCTATTATCCAAAATGTCACACATGATGTAGCCCAAGTTCTCAGTTTCGCCAGAACAGAATTGTGAGACAGTAGACAAGCAAGAGAGATCCAGAATCCATAAAATCAATAGAAGAGTTGCCAGAATGTTCCAACAAATCAGGCGTTGTTCTGGAGTTTCTGTCTGCAACAAGTCAGTTCTTAAGAAAATAAGTGGGTTACAGAGATAGAAAAATGTTTCATTTTGTTTTGTTTTTATATTAGATTACATGGTTTTATAGACAGACTTACAGAGAAGGCCCAAACTAAGCTGGGGAGAAAATTTTGAACATCTTCCATCTTGTGAGAAAAATAAGGGACAGATGGAGAGATTTCTCTTTATACCTACCAGTAGACAGGTTGGGCAGCATTCAGTCCCTAGTGAAGGCAGGAGCAGATACTGGTGAAAGTTCTCTCCACTGTAACCAAGGTGTGAGTAATTTTGCAGTTGGGTGGAGCCTGTTTGGAGAGAAGCCAAAGCTTCCTGCTTACTGGCTGGTTCCAGAGCCTAATCCTTTGAGTTCTTAGGAACTGAGAAATTTGCATTAAAATAATGTAAAACTCCCCAGGGGGTGCACATAGCTTTCACTTTCTCACCAGCAGAGCCCTAATTTCATCCTAGAATTGCACCAAGCCCATATTTTAAGTGTCACCAGCCTTGACACTAGGTAGCTCGTTATTGCTTGATTGACTGTCAAATTTCACAGCAGATTCTTCTGAATGATAATGTCCACAGAAAAAGAGTCCAAGGCTTTTTTTCTGTCTCTAGAGTTTAGCTTATATGACAATGGCTTGATATCAGGTATGTTGTTTTTAGGTCAGAATATATTTGTAGAAGAGTGTAAACATTTACACACACATATACATATATACATGCAGGTAACAGGATACTAGTTATTTTCCACTGCATAAATAACTAGCTAGATCTATTTTATGTAAATCTTTTTAGGACTGAATAATATTCCACCTCACTCTTCCTCCAAAATGTTTGAGAAAATATTTCTGTTTCTTCAGGAAAAAACAACTTACATGTGTAAAAATGCAGAAAAATTTGAAAGCGTAACATAGAGTAGTCACTTCAAAGGCATGCTGAGTGAATGGCTGCACTGGGACTAGAGTGGGAAACAGGAAGAATTATGTTGCTGTTTTGTGTCTGCCATTTTGATTTCAGTGCTACATGAAGAGTTTATTATATTTTTGAACTAACTCTTTCTATTGCAAAATCAAATTTAAGTGGCTATAGCCAATTTGAAGACTGCTGATTAATTTATAAAAGAATATGTTTTCATTTCTTTCTTATTTCTACTGAGAAAGTAAGTTTGCTTATATGAACTACAAGAAGGTAGTAGAAAATGTAGGAGAGAGAAGTTTCTGTAGAATGGAAAATAATTGCAATAATCAAATCACTATACCATTTAATTTTGCTAATAAAGCGTTGTTAGATGTTTACCATAGTTAAGGAACTGGCCTAGCTACAAAAATCCTTGAAATAATGACATCTTTCTAAAGGGCGGGCATTGCATCTTTTCTCCTAAGATAACAAAAATGTACAGCTCTTTTCCATTATTTTCAAGGTCTGAAGTATCCCTCCAGGGAATTTGTTTCATCATTTACTTCCACCTATTCAGGTTAAATTTGGTTTAATCTCTTTGAAAGCAAAAGGAGATGGTGGCTATTTTCTAAGAGGATGATTTTACATTCGAGTTTATGAGGCTGTAATCTACTCTCTTCTGCCAACAGTTCTAGAAAAAAAAGAGTAAGAGCAATGGTTGACGAGTAATGTTCAAATAATTATTTTCATAAGCTCCACATTATACCAGATGTGCTCAGTAAAGCAGGCAGCAGAGAGAGGCTCAGGTCTGTGTTGTACATGCACATGTGTTTGTGTGTGTACTTAGAGTGTGCAGGGGACAGGAGAAATGTGGAACATAGAAGGTGCAGGAGGCGGTGGAAACAAATGAGAGTGTTCAGAACAGTGAAGGAGAAGCAAGAGACAGAAGGAAACTGGGCTGTGCCTTCCAACTGCTTTGCACTGCTTTTATTCAACAAAGGAGTTGTAAATTTGGCTTAACCAGCCAGTATGCTCTGGCTGCTTTGCACTACTCCAGAGTAGCATAAAACAGCCACAGCATATTAATGAACCTGGCCATAAAATCTTACATAAAATGAAACGCGTATGTCTGTGTGATTCTTGGAATGATTAGAAATAGCTCCGGATAATATTATCTTTTAGCAGTCACATGTTTGATTTTAATTTAAGAGGGGAGCAAATTCAAAAGAAATAGGTGGCAATAAGGCAAAGTTAAGGATGAGCTATATCCATGATTTAACTTAAAATATAGCACAACTTTGGTAATTACCTGAAAATATAATTTTAAACAAAGTTCAAAATTGAGATCATGCTTGAAATTACATGTATAAAAATGTAAAAATGAAGGAAAACAAAGGTGTGTAGAAAATCTTCATCCTGTCTTGCAGTTCTTAGTGCTTCTTTTGGATGAAAATAAATGTGTTTAAAACTCTCTATATTCTAATCTGTGCTCAAAAATATTAACAAAAATATTCATTGTCATCTCATGGCCATGCAGGGCATAGTTAAGTCCATTTGAAACATTGCATTCCGTAGTTCTGTATTTCCAGATCTGATGACATTTAATTTTGACATTTCAAATAAAAAACTTTGTAAATGTACTTTTGATCTTTTCATATATATTTTCCTTGTTAATTCGATTTCAGCAGAGGTATTGACTGTAATTTTTCTTTACTCTTTACATTAGAATTTAATACATAAACTCTAAGAAGAACACTATATTGCTATATTTGCTTTATGGTTTTTTAATAGAAGTGTACATAGCATGTATTTTTATTTACTAATTTAATTTTCCTGTAAATTTTACTTTTAAAACTTTTTGTTCACGAAGGAATTTGGGATACCTTTAAGAAGTTTCATGTATTCTGCTGGTATTGAATTTCATGGTCTTAAGTATGTGTGTCTGAAAAACAAAAATTCTTTGTTTTAGCTCAAATCACTAGTCTTCCACTTTCATTTAATGTCCATTTGTTTATGTATTATATGTATAGCTGAAACCCACATTCTTGCCTACCCACTTTTATTATTTTAAATACATTTGTATGATCTGTGTCATGTCCTTTCCTATTTTTCTTCTCTTAAAATACATTATTTCTGGTCTTTTTCAACCTCTATTCATATAGAAATGTATCCAGTTGCCAAATCACTTTAATTGCACATTGCTGAGGCTTGGCTATTTTCTGGAAATGAGCTAAATACACCACATGAGGGCGAACCATCGATTTATATTATTTTGAATATTATTATGGCTGTCTTTGGCATCACTGCTCTGCAATGTTGCATAACTCTCTGAGCAGAAACCTTGGTTTCTGATAAACATAAAAAAAGAATGTAGAAGACAAAAATCAGTATTTTTTCCTAGCTGTACCTGTTTAAAGTGAGCCATAGTACAATGCTGCATTGTGATGTTTAATGAATTCCACCAAAAATAGAGTTTGAGCATAAAGTTCTTTTAAACAATGATTCTTAATACCTATAACTTAATGCTATTAATTTTTTATGACTGTAATATCCAGAGGCTGCTGCTGAGGCTATATTATACTAGATGAGGTCTAAAAACTATGATAAGACTAAGTTTCTGATTCAAATGTTTGATAATGTTTGATATCTCTTCAAAGAGAGGTTAAAAAAACCCAAGTCAGTTACCGAGCCTCATGAGTCCATAAAAGAACTAGAAGTAGACTTCAGTAACATCTTCAGAACTTTAATCTACTGTGTTATCAGTGAACTCTATTCACAATAGCCTCAGACTAGCCAAATGCTATTCTTACCTTTACTAATGGAAACTAACTACTTATTTCTCAATATATTGCTTTGTAATAACTGCTAAAAGTTATCTCAACTATAGTTATTTCTCTTGTCTATTTGTTGGCAGAAATATGTTCACCATTTCACTGTGTATAGAGGAAGGCAGAATCTCTGAGTCATGTATGACAGGCAGACAATGATTTACCCAAATGGAGGTGGACATTATTGAGCCTGCTAGTTATCCACAGTCCTTTTGCATTGTCAAGGGCAATGCATTTAGGAAGAAAAACATGGCTGAGCAGAACACAGTCATGGAAGCACTCTAGGAAATCTAAACAGTGGTTTCTGTATGGATGTATTTAGTTTGCTTTCAGACACTCATAGCATTCTGCAGTTATAAGTTACAGTTTCAATCAGTTTTTAATTTTTGACCTTGTCGCTTCTACCAAGTGTCTTTAAAAGATGTGCATTTCAACCAGAGATGACTCTCTTTTCCCTTCTGTCATAGAAAATGTCTTAGGAGAATTCAAATAAAGATGTACCAAACTGCTATAGAAAGATAACTTAGAAGTGCCTGAGCAGTTTCTTTAGAAGAAGTTTGAAGAAGGTAGAAGTCTGCTTGGAATAATTTTTAAATCTGCTTCGAGTATAAGTTTCATATGTAAATGTTCAATAGTCCTGATGATTTGTGACTTCAGAATATTTTTTTAAGTGTGGTAATGAAGATTTTTAACAATGGTAAATTTTCATGCTTTTTTTTTCTTGACAAATGTTTTGAGCATTGACTCCTTAGGAACTGGAGAAGCAGAGTTAAAAGCATTTAAAACAGTGGTATAAACAGCTTTTCAGCATTTTGTTATACTTCAAAGTTCACCATAAAACTAAAACTGGCAACAGTGTTTATAACCTGCAACCTCTTGTTCTTCCTACTTCTTTATTTTTATTTGGAAAAATCTAACTTCTTCTGACTGAAATACTCTAAAATTTCACCTTTACTGTACCATGATTTTTAAAACTGTATATGGTGCTCCTTTAATTCACTGGAACTACAAAAGTGAAACTGTTCATTATAGAAATTAATTAGTGTTGGCTTACTTTTCTACAGATGCACAGTTTCTTTTATTGACATAGCAGAGTAGGGGGTGGAGGAGAAAGGATAATAAAATATGGCATGTGTCAGGTTTATGTGCTTCAGGTTAAAAACTATTTGATTAAAACCCCAAGCCATACATGGTCTGTAGTTTCAAAGTACTGAAAAGTATCTGAACTCTTTTCCAAAGTAACTTATTTTCCAATTTTTGTTAAGCCAGAAAGATGAAATAATAGAGGTATATGGATAAAGAATTGCCATATTGTTAAATACTTTGATGGAAAAGTTGAGAAATATCACCAAAAACATCCTGAAAGAAATTAAACAGCAACAAGAGTGGAGAAGATACTTTTATCCTAAAAGTAAAAATATCTGTGGTCTTTACATGGAGATAAATTTCAGGTCAGATTTAAAAGTCCTACAGCAACACTGAGTGATTGTATAGATGTCCAGTCACAATTTAAATTTTGTTGCTTTATAATAACTTTTGAGAACTACACTGTAGCCTGTAAAAAATATCCACATGTTCTCTGCTGGAACAGCTCCAGACTGTAACAGAACTGCTAGATTGCACCCTGGTGCTTTATGTATTGTTTAATTGTTTTCCTTTGGTGGATATTTTTATTAAAAGCCCATTATCCAGAATCAGACAGAAGTGTTGTTTCAAGAACAGCAGAAACAGAGGCCTTTCAGCTACACAGTTCTTATTCATGCTTTCTTTAGCGAGCTTAGCTAATGAGACCTCCACTATTCTTCTTTTAACACTTAGAGAAGAAAAAGAAATGGGAGTTTTTATTTTGCTGATTTCAAATCTAAGCAGGATTGCAAAGGAGTATTGTGAGGTTCTGGTGTGCTCACGCACCTGTGTCTCAATGTTATTTTGTGTGGGTACCTCCAGGGCCTGTCGTTGCTTGTAGATGTTCTCATGCTTTTGCACAAATAATTCCTTGGAGATACTTTTTTTATCCTAATCATTTTGTGTGCCTGTGCTCCATTTTGCCTATACAATAATTGTATGAAAGTAATAAGCATTTTTCATAGAAAAAATATTGTAGAAAATAAAGCTTCAGTAATTCTGAAGAAAAATAGAAAAATCTGGGAAGAGTCAGATTTTAAAATCATGACTTGTGTTGAATAGCACTGTGCTCAGTGCTGCAAGATCTTATGAGGATTTTTATTTCTGGATATTGTTAGAGCCCTAATTCCAAGTATTTCATTACTTTTTGAAGTTAGTCTTTACTCCTGTGGCGAGATGTTTGAAACTATGAAAACATAAATGTTTCAAAAATAGATGTCTAATGAATAAGTTCAGGGAGGCCTATGACTCATCAGTATGTGGTATTAGCAGTACTACTTGGGCCATCAGTAATCCCATTAAATCAGTGCAGCTTCTTGGATAGTAAGTCATTACCCAGTGTGAAGGAATCCATCAGACTTCAAACTCTGAAACATTAATTTTAAATGTAGTATGAGAAAAATGCTCAGTTGTAGAAAGACTTACCATTATGTGTATTTTTTTTTCAGGCGAAGTAGAGTCTTTGGCTTATGATCACATATACTAGGGTTAGGATTTAGAAGTAAATTTATAATTTGTGTCCTTAGTTTATGCAGGTCCCAGTTGTGCACAACACCATAATTCATAGCTAAGATACAGTTGTTACTAATACAAAATAGTAAAAATCATTGTTAAAAGAGTTTGTGAAATCAGGGGCTTTTCACTGAATAAATGTGTCAGGATTTTATCTTAGATACTGTGACTACATTTGACCTAATTAAGCAGTCAAAGTTTTAAGATTATATACAAGCATTTTCATGAGTTGTTATGCCTTGAAACAAAATAAGCTTTTGAAGGATCTTATTAGCTGATTCATATGCTTACCTACCGCAAGCCTTCCAGTGATATTTATATCAGCTGTTAAAATAAAGTTAACAAAATTATTAATTTATTAAAAGAAAGAATGGAAAATGAAAGCAAATTAATTACAGCACAGGATAAACCAGATTAAAAATAGCTGTGTCTGGGATGCATTTCTTCTGTATCATGCATGTAGGAGTGTGTGGGAGTCAGTGTACCCCCACTGCCAGAGCAGTGGAGGAGGCACTGAGGAGATCAGCTGTATTATAACCAATGCTCCCCTGTTAGGGGAAAGAGAGAGACCTCCTCTCAAGATACCATGTGTTTATGCAGATCTCTGTACCTCGGTTAGCCCGTTGGACTCACTGTCCCAGCTGCCAGTTCACCTGTCTAGCATTCCCTGTGAGACACCCCACTTCCAGAAGGTTCTGTTCTACTCACTATCCCATTTGTCCTTCCCTTGCAGCCACTCCCTCAGTCCCTCTCCATTAGTCCCTGCACCCTTGTCTCTCCTTTGTCCAGCCTCTAAGCCCTCACACTATTGGGTCTGAGTGCTCTGCCCCTGCCCAGCCCTGAAATTAGACCACATGTTCCCCTTTGTTCTTTCGGCTCTGGTTCTCTTCGAGGCACATTAGTAAAACTGCCTTAGAATACCAACCCGAAAAACCCTTCCTGTCTCCTTGTCAGTTTGAAGGCTGCCTTGCACAGCAGAGGCAGCCGCAAGCAGGGGTCGGGCAGAGCTGCGCCGAGCAGAATTGGCAGGCGCAGCCGGCACAGCGCAGAAGCTCCATTTCCCGCTACCCCACCTGCCCGAGGCTATGCAGCAGAGGCGCAGCTTCGCAGCCGCGAGGTTGCAGCGCGGCGGGAAACCACAGTGGCGGCGGACGTGTGGAAGCTGCGGCTCAGCAAGAAACCCTGGCAGAGCAGGCAGCGCGGCAGCCCCGGCAAGTCCACTGAAGTGGGGCCCAGCATCCCAGAGCCTTGGGAGGCGCTCCCAAGACTCGTGCAGTCTCAGAACCGCCACCCCCTACCACAAAAACACCATAATAGGAGTGTACATGCTTATCAGAAGATAGAAGGTAGAGGGCTGAAGGGAAGATGCATCTTATTTGGTTCTTTGTCAGGAAGCTGCCTGGACTCTGGTGCTGTGTCCCTCCTGTGCAGGGAATGCATTACTAGAGATGACTAAAGGCAGCACTTCCAGTAAGCAGCAACTGTCCGTGGTTATGACATGTGATTTTCTTCTACACTGGAACAAAACCAAAACTATTGAAAGTTTCCAAGAAAACAACTAAGTGTTTGTGTTTCAAACCCTTTTATGACAGTGTTCATGTCTCACTTCATGGTGAGGACATCCCTCTAGGAAGCTAAAACTTTAAGTGAAAAATCCCAAACCTTTGGGATTATATTTGGATTTAAATTGCACTAGGGAGGTTCAGATTAGAGATTAGGGGGGAAAAAATCACTTAATGAGTAGTTTGGCATTGGAATAAGTTGCCCAGGGAGTGGTAGAGTCACTGTCTCTGGAAGTGTTGAAGAGGTTTCTGGATGTGGCACTTTGGGGGTATGGTGTAGGGGTGGTTGTGGTGGTGTGAGGATGACAGTTGGACAAGCTGGTCTTGAAGGTCTCTTGCAGCATGGTGGTTCTGTGATACTGTGAAAGAGTGAGGACAGTTTCTTGACCCCCATTCCCACAAATCAGGGGATTGAACTGACCTCATCATGTCTGAAATTAATGCTTTTGCTGTCAGATTATTTGGAATGTTTTAGTTGGGTTTTTTTTCCCTCATGCTTAAAAGAAGTCTCCCTCTGACAAATATCAAGGAGATGCAAATATACAAAAGATTATGTTTTAATAAAAGAGTACATTTCTTGAAAAGGTTAGTGTTCTAGTTCTGAATTATTAGGCTAACGGGAGAGTGGGAGGCTAGTTACCACCCTATGCAGTCTAACCTTTCTACCTCTTCAATCAAGATGTTTACAGATTAAGACTGTATTGCTAAGAATATACTGTTAAACCTCAGTAAGTGCTTCAATTCCTGCCACAGGGATTTCTTGTTCCTCATGCTTCATTAACATGTGCTTCACTTTCTATGTGATGAACCCTCTATGAAAACCAATTCCCTTTGGATCTGAAAATGTCAATTTATTACCTGATCATTTGCCTCATTTTTTTTTCTACAAAGAAAAAATATTTCAAAAATTTGCCCATCATTTTCAGGGTAATTCTTGTTAGAAACTGCAGACAGCAAAAGAAATGCAGAGTCTGTAATAGCTTGAACCCTTTAATTTCCAATCTAATCAAGAATGCAGTGATTTCATTCTCATTCTGTACCATCAGATGAGCAACTGCTAAGTATTAACTCTCTCTGAAACTAAAACCATGACATAGATCAGTGTTCTTCAGTTGGTTTTAATTTGCTCTGTGTTAAGTTCAGTCATTGGCCACTATGTAAAAACTTGCTGGACAAAACCAGAATTTTTTATGCTGTCTTTTGTGATTTTGCAAAGCAAATTTTGGATTGGAAGTACTTGGACTGTAGTAGATTGGAAGACATTAGAAAGATCCAAAGATTGGAAATACATTTCCAATAGTACCGAGCAGTATAAATAATTTTCCAAGATTGCCAATACTCCCTGCTCCTCTCCTCCACCCTTCCTCCCACTTCCACATTTCTCTCTTGGAGTCATAATTTGATCATTCAAGTTCTCCATAGCATCTGTAATGTCCCTTTTCTTCCCACAGTTCTGTCAAATGCCTCTGGTCACCAAGTTGCTCCTCATCTGTTTTTCTCAGATGCTCAGAAGCATCCGAGTTTTTTCAAAACTCTTTTGCTTGTTACCAGGCTCTCATGCTCTTTCATCTGCTGATCTACCTGGGACATAAGCTTTTCTCTTCCCTTATTTTCTATTTAGCCTTTCATTCCCCTCTCAAGAGGCTCTTGTCCCTTGTAATACAATCACGATTCATTGTAAAGAAAAAGTACTGCTAAGCTCTCCATCTTCCTCTCTCCTTTCTCCCTCTCTATCCCCAAGACCATTGAGTGTACATATTGCTGTTTGTCCTCTGATTCTAAGCCTCCAAAAAAGCATCTCAGTCTTCTCCTGAAACCATTCTTAACATAAATCCCTCCTAGCCCAAAGCTCAGATCTATATTTTACCCTCATTTTTTCTAGACTGTGTGTCATTCACTTTTATTTATCTTGATGATCTTTTTCTTGAAAATTCATCTTTCCCTGACTTCTGTACTTGATAGTCCCTGGCCTCCACCCAGACTTGAACATAGAACATCTCCTTCAACTTATCTTTTGGAAGAATCAACATTTTCCTCCTTGATCGAAATTTCTTCAGGGATTCCATGACATTCTGCTTTTGGTATTGTATCTTCTCCTACTAAGTGGTTTTCTGCAGGGCAGTTTGTCCACAATGCAAATTGAATTATTGTTTGTCAGCCAATGGTTTCTCTGTTCTAGGTATGTCTCCTCTGTGTGTCATGAAATTTTATAATAGCTTTATTATATACTAATTGAGGAAATCTGCAGTTAGTTGAAGCTTGACTTTACCAAACTTTTATACCCAAGTCATTACTACTGCCACTCTCTATAGGCAAAACCATTTTTCTGCCTGTCAGTCAGGCAAGTTCTTGTGTAACCTTTGACCTTCTCCGTTGGAAGTCACAACACAGCACTGTCTAAATTTTGCAGATTCTTTCTGTAGCATGTCTTTGAAATGCAGAATGTATTACCATTCCAACCACCTAAAGTGATTTCTAAGTTTCAGCCATTTTGTTTATTATTGCAGTGTCATTCTCAGAATGCTCTTATGAATTTCATTTTCCATATCATGATACCAGGTACAGGGTTTCTGATTTTTTTTGTGATAAAGATCATACCTGTAGGGTATTCTCATAAAAAGCTAGAAGACTGGTTCATTAGCTACCTTGAAATCTTTTATTACATTTCTAGTTTGCTATATTGCCTCACACAAAACTGGACAGTAGTTAAATTTCTATACTGCTAAGATTGCTTCTAGTTTTCTGGCATGTACAGCTTCTGCCTGTAGTTTCACAAGTCTCCATAGAGTACACAGACATGAGCCATCTTTTCTTTCATTCTGTGCAGTGTTTTATGCAATTGGGTTTGGTTCATGACAGTACCCCCAATGCATTGTACTAATATAAATGTGTTTGTTGTTGTTTTTAAGAATAATAGTAAGATGTAAGGAGTTAAGAGGTTAATATGGGAGGTATAAGTTCTTCTCCCCATCCCATTGCATGAGAGATACACACCCTCAACACTGGTGACAGTGGCCACATGTGAGGCACGGATGACATGAGGTGGAGCACTGTGTGGTACCAGGGCTAGAACAAGGCTAGAATCAGGTTCTCTGATCTCGTGCAAAAGGGAGTGTCTTCCCAGGGTTTGAGAAAGGGAGATGGAGGGATTAAGTCCTCTAGCCCAGATATCTTTCATGCAAATTTTAATTACTAGAATTTATTTGGGACATGGTGACATGGATCTGTATTCAAGAGCTGTTCTTCTGTTCCAAAAGTAAGCTACTGGTAGGATTCAGTCCTGTCCAAACAGGCTTTTGAAGTGTGATCCAGCCTCTCAGAAGAGTCCATCCATCTCAGAAGCATAGCTATCTCTCAGCATCCCACCTGCAGCATCTATGATCTTAGGAAGCCCATGAGCATATGTCTTGTTGACATCTGAGGAAACATGATGATTATCAACAAAATGTAGGGCCTGTTATACACTGTATTGCTTCAAATACAATGAGGTTATTAAGGCTTAATTACATAAGAAACAGTATACATGTTGTGCAAGCTTGTGGAATGTCACTTGCAGAAGTTAGGCAAGATATAAGAGTTTCCCAAGTTTCTATTATAGTTTTATTTCCAGCAGTATTCTTTGACAAACTAAATAAATTACTGCATGTATTGGACCTCTGAGGCTTGGGGCAAAGAATGGAAAAATTATTTACAAAAGCTTGAAAATATTTAATCACTAGAGGCAGGGGGCAACTGTGTTTTAATTAGCGGTTCCTCAGGCCATTGGCTGGCTGGAGGCTTTCTCAAACAACCACACAAATGCACTGAATAGCTGTTTGCCAGCCTTAGGGTCAGGCCTGAGATGAAACAGATAAGATAATTGGCTCTAATGAAATCCAGAAGGCCTTGGCTTTCTTGTTTGAGCTTGGATTTGAAAAGTGCGTGTGGAAGTGAGGCTTAATTCAAACCAGTCCTGAACTAGGCCCGTTTTTCAGTGACTTTGATATTGTTTGAAGTTCTGAAAGTGTTCGCCACACCACTAGCCTGCTGGGCTGGGCCTCCCCGGTCACCTTAATTACTGAGCTTTATTGCTGACTTTACTACACAGGAAAGGAGCCATTATATGTTCCATCAACATCAGCTCTCCTCAGATTGGAGGAAAGGGCAGGGTGAAAGGCCACTGTAGGAAGGCAAAAACTTCACTTTGAGGTAGTCAGATCATTTACTCGTGTTAAATTTCACTGTGCTACGTGTGTACATTCCTCACAACACAGAAGCCCAATTTCCATTTTTTTTAGCAAGTTATTACTTTTCAAAACATTTTGTTTGTGTCTGATTAGCAGAAGGGTACATTTATTCTTTGAGGTGGAAAGAAAGCAAATTGTAACAAACGCCTAATTAATCATCACAAGGGAAAGAAATCTAGTTAAAAACTGTAATAAAGAGAAATTGTTCTTAATGCTTCTTTGAAGTGGGGATAAGTGAGGAAACTCCTATGGTGTGTTTGCAGACCTGACACCCTACAGAACTGACTCCTTACAGCCAGCCTGATATCTTCAGGGTAACTTGCAACGGGCTCTCCAAAAACAGAAAAGCTCCTGTGAAGTACTGTTAGGGCAAGCAACAATTGAGGTATTTTAGCAATGTTAGTTCTGAATTATTCTCTTCAGGATAATTTCTTTCAGAATTTGGTCCTAATCTCTGTAGCTGCTCCAGCTGGTGGTGCTGCTGGAAAAAGAAGAAGCTGAACTTCTGTGCATGAATGGGCTTTCAGATCTAGACAGTTCTGTAACAGGAGAGGTGTCCCTCAGGCTTCAGGATGCATAGTCTGGGGCCACTGAGGTCCCTGGGAAGACTGCTGTCTGGAAACCTGGAACAGATCCTGCAACTGCTTAAATGAATATATTTACATATTAACTCATTAATAAGTCAATTAGGCTACTAGCCAGAGTAAAGTTACACGTATGCATTCATGTTTGCAGGATTGGGCCTCCTGAGACTAATGAAAGCGTATAATATTGGCCAACTTGTGCCAGATCCCATATTACCAACACTAGCACTTAATAAAAGAAATATTAATGAAAATTAGTTTCTAGCAGGACCGTAGTTCAGATCAAGATAAGAAGAATTTTTTTTCAATGAGCTCAGGAAGCAAATTAAAAAGGACTGAAAAATCAGTCCGGTTGATGTCTATTCTGTGAGATTTTATTTTGGATTTTTGTTTGTACATTTTTTGTGAAATTTTCTTTGGTTTTTTGCTTATTTTCATGGAATTAGCATTTCTGTTTTTCTTAAATCTTGAATATGTCTGGGGTTCCTTCATAAAAATTAGAATCATGCATTCCAGAGAGTATACAACCCTTTTCTTAAGGCAATACTGTTTCATAAAGAAGGCTTCTGTAGATCAAGATAGTTACAAATTGTGTTATTTTATAAATAATATAAGTATTTTATTTAAATTTATAAATATATTTATAAATAATATATATAATATTTGTTAAAACATGAATTATATGTATGTGTAGCTGAAAATGTTTTTACACAAAGGACTCATATTTAAGAACCCTGAAGGCTTTTTGCTTTTCTTCTCTTTCATATGACCTGTCACGTTAACATGTTTTATGTTAGTAGAATGGAAAATTGGTTATATGCTTTAAAGAGAAGCAGCAGGTTTTAATATTTTTATCATCATTTTGTGAAATTTTAACCTGTTAAACTCATAGCCAGCATCACAGAGATGCTGGCATGCTTATATCTTGATACGTATTTTATTAGCACTAATGAATCTCTCTTTGAGCTGAGAAAATAACTTTTCAAATCATCATAATTCATCACAATTATTGGAAAACAATAATTTCCCTTCTAATACAAAAGGTTGTTTTGTGAGAAAACAGTGGTGTAAGTATCATAGTGGGAGGGTGTGAGGATTCCTATAAGCAATATTTCCAGATGGGCAGATGTTCTGATCTTTATTAAACATAAGATTTTGTTTGCTCTCATTTTTTATAATGAAAAAAACAAGACACAAATGTCCTTTTTGATCCCATGCTTCCTAAGAGGTAGTTTGGGTTATTAATCATAGCCTGTGATTATAAATCATGATCCTTTTCTGACTGTATTTTCAGCTGCATTCACATTTTAGAGAGGCTAATGTGATTGAGAGGAGCATATATGATGGTCTAATAATATTATAGTCTATTGGAAAAGATTTTTTGACTGGCAGAAGTGAGGTTAGATGATCTATCAGTGGTTTAATGGTACCTTGCACATATGCCTAATGATCTTTTCAATAGAAGAAATAAAATTATAAAATCTACTGGTGATTTAATTTCACCTTTGCACATCTGCCTACAAACTTTGTAAAGTTAAGCTTACATGGATGGTGTAAATCAAGCAGTTAATAGTGACTGAGGAAGCATTTTATTGCAGGAAAAAATTCCCTGGATGCTTAAATCACTTGTTTCCAAGGTTTCCAACAATGTTTTTAAGGTAGTACAATGCTTATTAGTAAAAAAGGTCTTTTTTTTATGTGAGGAACTGAGGACTACACAGTTTTGTAATTTCCACCTTGCTTACAATTGCTTCTAAATCTGCAAATTAATAAAAGGAAGTCTAACATAAATATTCATAAAGTAGCTATTATCTGATATAATGGTGGTGTGTTGTGTGTTTCTAAAACACTACATAGACCACACAGCAAATCACTGGCTGAGCAAAGAGTACATGTTGGGTTTCATTACTTCCACTAATTCTGTGAATTTCCTGCATCTTTAAAATGACAGATCTTTAAAAAATGAGTGTTAGATGTCATCCTTGTATGTACCCATCTGCTTTCCTGTAAATGTTTTCAGATAGAAAATCCATCTGCTTCCTTTCTAAAATTTAAAATTAGATTTTGATTCTGCTTTTCATTATTCTTCCTTTGTATCATTTTAGAATGTGTAAAGAAGAGGTAAATTGAACCACTTGGGTTCAGTAAGTCACTTTTAGATGCAATGACCATGACATACATTTTGGCAGAACTACATTCTGTTGTTCATTACCTGGTTTTTTGCACTCTTTGATAACAAGAGGGTAACTGGAAGATAAATGCCATAAAGAACATTTAATTGGATGCTGGCTGCTTTAACTGCTTATATAGATGCGGATGGATTTCAGACATCATTACCATTTACCCTGGTAAAAAATAGAGAAAGAGTTAATGAGGACATTACCTGCTTAAGGTATATACATGTGTCTCTTTGGCCGTGCCTTTTCATTGCTGTACTCAGTAACAACAGTAGGGATAATTCAGTGCAGAGAACTTTCACAGGGGATACCATAGGTCCATAATTCTTTTGACTAAGGAATTCAACTGGGATACATTTCTCATACTGTGGCATATGCTATATTCTCATAGATTACTTTTGTGTAATGTGAGAGATCAAAGGATTGTACTCCTATTTCCATGACTACAATAAACTTGCAAAGAACAAAAGGTAACACTGATGAATATCGCATAAAACCAATGGGAACTAATATGATTTGGAAAAAAGGAAAATTAGAAGAAAAATGAGGACAGCATGCTTCTTTATTGTTCTTGGTTACGGTGTGAAGTCTTGCACCTGCTTGTTAACAAGGTCAGATTTAGGATTAAGAAAAACTGAGTGCTTTTAGTTGCATATTTTCTCCTAATAGCTCTGTTTCCTTAATTTAATTCATATGTACAGTATTCTGAAATAACTACACTGCTTGATAGTGCTGCAATAAAACACAGGAAAATACTCACAAATTCAATGTTTCTTTATAAATTTAAAAGACTTCCCATTGTATTCTATTTATTATTGTGCTTAAAATGTTTTTGTCAGAAGTGACATTCAACTCTAGCTGTAACGTGAAGCATTATTTTCAATTTGTAGTCAATCCTATCCTAGATGTCTTAAAAAATGAACTAATAATTTACAAATCTTACATTAAAAAACACATGTATTTTTATTTAATGTAATCTGTTGTGTAACTACAATTTATGTCATATTAGGTTGTGTATAGATTGTGGAATTAACAAAGTGCTAAATCCTGTATTGCCCATGCTGCTTATGAATACTATAAACTCTAGATAATTATTGTTGTAAGTTAATGTAATAGTATTAGCTGCCCAGATCAGACGATGACCTCTGCCCTGAAAAAGTAGCAATGTACAAACTGTTGAGAGGAAACAGAAGGTTCAGCCTGCTGTGTAGAAATAATTTGCATTAGTACCCTAAAGGAGAATGTGGAATGCAGCCATACATTTTCAGATCTTAGTTCAAAAATTTGATTATACAGATGTGATTCACTTCCTTATGTCCTTTCTGCTTTGAACATGAAGAGAGATTACTTTATACTTGAAAAAAGAAGCTTGAGTTCGTCTGCTCTCTACCCAGGACACCTTCTCTGCCCCAGTACCCTAAGACTGGATGGAGAATAGTGTTAATGGAAGGCTTCCTAGAATGATTTCTCTGTGGGAGCTTTTAGCTTGAATGACTGAATAATATTGAAGAAATTGTGATTTTTGGCTTCTCATTTCACACTGGGTTATGGTTAAAAGCTACTATATAAACAGAGAGAAATTCAGGATCAAATTCAGAAATCCAACTGCATCCCTGCAATGTAGGCGTCTGTGTGTCAGCAAGGTGTCTGCTTTCCCATTGTGCAGTTCTGGGTGATACAGTCAGCCCTAGCGAGACAGCTGTGGGGCTCACCCTTAACCAGGGATATACACTGGTTGTAGGAATAACTTTATAGATTTCACAGTCTCTACTGACTAGGATCTTGATTCCATTCTCAAAGCCTTACAAGCTGTGCCACAGGAGATGCGCTGCAGGAGCTGAGATTTTCTGCTGTGGTTGACAGCTATAGCAGAGGATGTCTGGGAGATTGTGCCCTTTTGTAGAGTTAGCAGGTGGCCAGGAAGGGTTCCCCAAATTCCCAAAAGCCACTAGATATCTTCATGTAGGTAACTGAACTGAATCCTTTGCCTCCATGCAACACAATGGGAGTTTAGATCCTCAGCTCCAATAGAGACTCCTACAGTATATTGTTAGCTGTCAGCATCTGGATTTGGATGCTGTTCCTGGTTAAATGTATCTCTATTCTAGTTGATACTTATTTACATACTTGAAGGGAAATTCAGTTAATCACAGTTTCATCCATGTATGGTTAGGAATATTGTTTTAAGCCAGTGTTTCAGAGCATGCATATACTTCAATACCTACAAAGAAAGTGTAAACATGTCTAATCCAGCTTTAAGCCACCTATGCAATGTCTGAAGAATTTCCATGAACTACCCATGCTAATTGATTTTGTCTTTACTGAACAGTGTCAAAACATAAACACACACACTATAAGTAGTTTATGTCTGTCCCCAAACTAATATTTCAGGCTGGAAGAAGCTTTATAGAGGCTAATATACTGTGCTGACATAAATCACGTTTTCTTAGTAGAATGAAATAGCCTGTACAAAACTCAGTCCCTCTGACAAAGATTTTTTAGTACCCACATTGACTCATTTCAAACCTACACATCTTTGCATCGAGCCACAGTATGCATTGTAGTCATATCCCTGGGCAAGGTTTCTCCTTCAGTTTATTGATGAAGTGGGAGGTTTACCACTTCAGTTGTACATTTTTTTGTTGTATTCTTGTGTTGCACCTTCTGTAGACAGGATTGTTGGCTGCACTTAGACCAAAATACATGAGAACAAGAACCTGGAATGAGGTTGTATTTTAGTCAGGTTGTACTATATACTCCTGAAGGGACTACCTCTCAACAGGGACACTTTTCAGACCTTTAGAGCTGATAATATTTATGAGAGTTCAGAGCAGTTGAAACACTGGCTAGAGATCTTTTAAATGGCTAAATTTCAACACACTCCCTAAGGAGTTGGGATGGAGATCATTTCAGACCTGTCAGAGGAAGATCATGCTTTAATTGTACTTCATTGTACTATAAAAAATGAGACCTCTCCACTAGATTTAAGAGCCTGTGGTTTTGTGATCTGTGTGAAATCTTCAGGGAACTCATCTGGGACTGTACAATGTGCATGAAATAAGTTTGTGTCACTAACAAAGGTAGAAATAGTCACATAAATATGATGGTTTCTGTAACTGATCTTTTCTAAAAGTATCTCCAACTTGACAGGGAGCATCTTTTCAGTGTGATTTATTTTGCAATATAGTACACTCCAGTGGCTGCTTTCCAAAAATGCTGACTTGAGTATCTACTTATGAACAGAGCAACCCCAAATCACTCAGCGTCATGACTCTGGCATTTCATTGAAAGATGAACACTGCTTTGGCTGTGGCACAGATGCCAGCTTTTAGAACAGAGCATCTCTGAAAGCATGAAGGACAAGTTACATCTTTCAGTAGCAACTCTTACTGTGACAGGAGTCCACATTAGGCATCTCAGTTTTAAACGTTGTTGTCTCCAAAAATTAGTTTGATATGTCATGGAGTGTGAAATGACATGGAATAACACTGCTACTTTTATTTGTTAAAATTAAAATCAGCCAACTTCTTTCAGAGGGGCAGTCCTTTCTCCAGTCTCTGATTCAAACCTTTCACAGTTTTCAGAATCATGGGGAAGAGATAGAGGCTGTGTAATTTAGGCAAACATGCAAGGTATGTCTCCAAGCCTAATTTCTAACCTCTGGGAAGTTGTAGAAGACTCTGGAGTTTCCAGAAATTGCCTCCACAGTAGGGCACTGATTTGTAGTGAATTTTCTCTTCCACTCACACTGGGAAGAGCAAGAACATTACTGTTTGTCCCTCCTTGCAGGAGTGCTTGAAAATATTCCCTTGGACGGCATGAGGAGAAAGGCAGAGTTTGAGGAATGAAAGCTTTGACTGATGCAATTCTCTGCTGGCACAAGGGCAGAGGTGGTAGGATAAATAGGGTTTTCCTACTTCAGGCATGTTTACTTTTAGGACATGCCTTTTGCTATGACTGGAAGCTGTCTCAAGGTAAAAGGATATAGCATAGGGAACTTCTCTGGAGTTGGTAGTTCAGTTAAGTGTCCCGCCAGGGTTCCCAAGCCTGAGACATAGAAATGTGCTTGTAATTCTGTGGATTATGCATGAATGCACCTTTTAAATGATGGACCTGATGCTGAGGTGATGGTCTTGTCTAAGTGTCATTGGCATTGCGTCTCCAGACGGGTCACAGCCATGGCAAGGTAAAATGCACAAACATGAGAAATGATGAAGGCCCAGGAAGTGAGAGCATATGCACACTTCTGGAAGATCAGTAACTTGCTGTACTGTTATGGACGTTTGTGGAGAGTTTTTCTTTATTAAGAAGGAAAACAAATAGCTTCAAGATGGAACTGTCTGATGGAATTCAGTGTAAAGATTAATGATTATCTCTGATCAGCAGTGGCTAGATTTCTGCTTTAGAACTGGGAGACGTGGCATTCATGTTGTCACAAAGATAGCTGTAGGGTATTAAGCCTCCATGTTAAGCCATTTTCAGTGATGGAATAAAGTATATATTTGGCTCCAGATTCTAAAAGGTTTTTCATGCATGTCTAACTTTTTGTTTTCATAAGTGTTCTTCAACAGATACAATAACATACAAAAATGAAATATTTAGAGTTTCCCTTCAGAGATTAGTAAAGTAGATAACACGATATTGTGCTAACCTGTGTGCAGGTAGGACAGTGGGGAGTAACAGTTTTCTATGAAAAGCACAAATGGGTTCTGTAGAAATTTATGTTTCCAGGAATAACAGCAGAATGCACCTTAGACAACATGCAGAGAAGTAACATGCTTAGGTCAGTGAAGACATCCAGGAGTGTCTTAAAAACTACATTAAAAGGAAAGCAATTAAGGTTTGCATGTCAAAAAAAAGAAGTTAAAGTGGTCAGCATCTCTCAGAATGAAGCTCTTGGGTCTCATACATTCTCCCCTCTTTGAGATAACTGGGAAGTAGAGGGGATAATACAGGCCTGGACTAATAGTAATGAGCAAACAGATGAGAGAAACCAGAGTAGAAAGAGAATATAGATGAGACAGAGTAGAAGAAAAGATGAGAGAAAACAGATGAAAGCCAAAAAGCCAATGAAGTGAGAGAGACAAGACTATAATGATTTACACAAGACGTGGTGGAATTACTCTGGATAAAACAGTGAGAGAAACTTATAGCCCCAGTCCAACTCCGGAATAAAAAAATCCCAACCTTTAACAGGATTTTAAATGGGTTAAGGCATGACTTTGTGAATCTTTTCATGCTGGAATTAGAAACAGAGATTCTATAACAGGATATTCTGATAGTATTGGTGACCTTGCATAAATTAGATTGAAATAAACATAAAAAAATTCACATGTTTATATGAACCAAACTTCAAATCCCTTGAGGTCTATTCTTTGCTAATATATATTTCCTTTTAAAGCTATACAGAGCCTACAATTGAATCTATAATAAGTATGCATGTATAACATGAATTGATAACAAGAATGCATATAAAACAAGTTAAACAAAACCCAAGGCTGAAACACCTTTTTTTTTCTCAAATTAGCATGGTCTAATAATAATCTTCATTCCCTCAATAGTAAATAATTATTTACCATTATTTGGGATTGTGAATTAAAAAAATAATCCTAATTGAATTTTTAAACTTACAGAAGGAGAATGTAGGAACTGTTCAAGGGAGCATAAGTCTGAAGAAACTGCTTATCAGGATTTTAGTTCACTTGCAATTAGAGACAAATTGGAAGTTGCATGTGTACCCCATAGCTGTTGAAACAACACTGTTTTTCAATTCTAAATGCTTTTTAACTGTACAATATCTGCATTAATTATAGAAATACTGAGTATTCT
>VYZT01059683.1:0-13744 GCA_013400735.1 Pomatostomus ruficeps | reverse complement strand
CAAGCCCCGTCCAGCCTGGCCCTCAAAATATTATTTGGGGATATGCTAATTGAGAGAGATTTATGAACACACTACAACTATTGGGCAGCAGAATGCAAAAGTAGGTTAATCTGCTGATTATCAGGAAAGAATCAGAAACCAGCTTGTCACTTGGCTAGCATCAAAGAAAAAGGAAAGTGTTGTGTGTTTAACTGAAGACAAGACTGGAAGAAGTATTAGACTGTCCAGGCTATTTATAAAGTTAGAGCGAAGCAAAATTAAATAGATCAGTATGAACTATTGCAAGTGTCCCTTCCCATGAGACAGGACTTTAATCACTGTGCACCTTTTCAGACATTGTTTCCTGTTCAGATAACCTGGTACTGAATCCTAGAATCACAGGGTAGGTTGGGTTGGAAGGGACCTTAAAGATCAACCAGCTTCACCCCTCTGCCCTAGGCCAGGACACCTTCCACCAGACCAGGTTACTCCGAGTCCCGTCCAACCTGGCCTTGGACACTTCCAGGGATCCAGGGGCAGCCACAGCTTCTCTGGGCAACAATCCTGAGCTTGATCTGCAACCAGGGCAAGCAGCTCACCTTGGTGCAGAGACCTCTTTCATCTACGCTCTAAAGGATCTCCCTGTGCATGTCACGGTGTCTGTGTGGAAATACAGACCTGGTGTGGTTTATATATCTTGAGTATATCCTGGAGTAGGCAGGGGCAGGCCCCAGGCCTCTGTCCCAACCACAGATCTGTAAAAACCTCCAAGCTTTCCCCACCATCAATTTCACCCTTGCTGGACAGCTGAACTCCTGCTCACCCAGTGGAGGCTGCAGCATCCCTCCGTTCTTCTCACAGTTCCCAATGGGCTGGATCTCAGCAGAGTCCACCAGCCTCCAGAAGTCATTCTTGTTGTCGCTGCCATCGAGGCGCAGGCGCAGGCGGGCGCCCGTCAGCCCCACTACGGTGGCGATGCACGTGGATGTGGTGTTCCGGGGGTCCTGGGCCTCCAGTTTCATACTGATCTTGAACTCGTTTGCAGGTGGAGTGTAGGACTGCAAGGAGTGGAACAGGGCCCAGTCAGGATTGCCAACACACCCACCAGCTCAGGCACAAAGCTCCAGCACTAAGAGCAGCCAAAGGGAGTCTCCTGAAGGCTGAGAGCCCCTCCAGGCACAGCACGGGACAGGCACCACCGACAGCTCAGCAAGTCCTGGCAGATGTGTAACAGAGCCCCATCCTTCCATCCTGCGTCATCTAGGCAACTAAAGCCCGTTCTCTTGGAATCATAGAATCATTAATGCTGGAAAACACCTCAAAGATCATTGACTCCAGCTGTCCTCACAGCACTGCCAAGCCCACCACTAACCCATGTCCCTAAGGACAGCATCTACATTTTTTTTGAACACTTCCAGGGATGGGGACTCCACCAGTGCCCTGGACAGCCATTTCTATGGCCTGATCACCCTTTCAGTGAAGAAATTTTCCTGATATACAACCTGGCCCTCCCCTGGCACAAGCTGAAATCGTTTTCTCTTATCCTGTCCCTTGTTCCCTGGGAGCAGAGCCCGACCCCCACCTGGCTCCATCCTCCTGTCAGGGAGTTGTGCAGAGCCAGAAGGTCTTCCCGAGCCTCCTTTGCTCCAGGCTGAGCCCCCTGAGCCACCTCAGCTGCTCCTGGTGCTCCATCCCCCTTCCCACCTCAATTCCCTTCTCTGGAGATGCTCCAGCCCCCTTGTTGTGAGGGGCCCAAAACTGATCCCAGGATTTGAGGTGCAGCCCCATCAGTGCCCAGTACAGGGGATTAATCCCTCTCCTGGAAAGACGCACCCAGCCAACCCCAGACCCACAGACATTCATGCTCCCCTCTGCCTGGACCCAGGTGTCCCCCTCTGATTCACTCCTGCACCCCCTGTACTCAGCACAACAACTGCTGGGCTCAGTACCTGCTGCCCAGGGGCTGCTATTCTATCGCAAAAATTGGGTGAATTCTGATGAAAATCTCCTTATTGGGCAGGATCCACCAAAAGCTGGATCCCAGCCTACTCAGGACACTTTCTCCAAGGACCTGTGCTTGGCAGAGGAAAAGCATACACATGTTCTCAACATGCACAGCTGAGGGGAAAATCTTCTGTGCTGCTCTAAATGCATCTTTTAAATCTTTGCTTCAGCACACCTGGATTTCTGGTGAGTCTTCAATATCCTTAAGCATCTCCCTTGCCAAACCAAGCGCCTATCCCCAGCGTCAGGGTCCCCAGTGGACCACAGATCTTGACCTTTCTTGTTTTCACCCTCTTACCTGCTTGAAACAATGGGCAGGAGCTGGGATGGCACATGTCTCTTTCAGGTATTTCTCCCAGGTGAAGTGACCTGAGAAGTAAAAACAAAACTATTCAAAATAGGAACCAATGAGCAAAATTCTCAGCCAAGAGCTGGCCAGACTCCTGAGCCAGCAGTTCTGCACTTCTCACAGAGGAGGTGCTCACAGGCAACATGTTTTCACCAAGAACCTCTGATGTTTGTGAGCACAGAAGATTTACAACTGCAACTGACAGGCAGAACAAAGCATGGTGCTGCCTTCGGCATCTTCCTGCCTCCGTGCTGCCGAGAAGGGGCTGCACAGAGTCAGGATAACAGCCCACAACTTAATGGAAAACACCCAGCACAGATGGGAATCTGCGGAGTCTTCCAGACAACTGTCCCTTAAAAAGCATTCATTAAACACATCACTCAGTCTGGGGATTGCAAACAGTCACCGTGGGCTACGAGCAGCCCAGTGTGGGGGGTGGAACAAGATTACCTTTAAGGTCATTTCCAACCCAAGCCATTCCGTGATCCCATGATTCTAAATCATGGATTTAGAACAGGAACCAGCTCTGTGGTGACTGTACAGTCCCCCTGGTCCAGCACACACACAGCCCACCCTATGGACCAGGGATCAGCCCAACCCCAGCAATCAGCGGACAGGTCAGCAATTAACTCCCTGAAGTGCCATGGAGTCCATAGGGTGGGCAGGATGGGAGCAGGGACCCTCCGAACAGGGATTTACTGAGCTCAACACCTCATGCCTGACACCAAGTCCCCTTCCACCGAGTGCTGCTGCCAGGGGAAGCGCATTTCATCCCTGCCTGCACCTTCCGCACGTACAGCAGGAAGGGTAAAAGCAATATGCCACCCAGGGAAACCTGTTATTAAATGAGGAATTAAAAGCTCCTGTGATCCGAGCAAATCATGACTTTTGCCATTTAAACCGAGCAGCTGGGAGAGGAACCTTCCCGCATGACATTCGCCTGTATTCATCCAAACAGCTCCCGGGAGACCACTGTTTTCAAGGCATTTCAAGAGCATTGGTGGCAGCACAATTAAAGTCAGCCACTGCTTCCCGAGTCACGGCAAGTTCTTAATCAGTCTATTTTGAAAACAAAAGCTACATTAAGAGCCATTTCAGCTACTGCAGCACACACCACACCACTGAAAACTGAGGCAGTAAGGTCAGCACACATTGCTTCAGTGCTGCCTTGTGCACAGAGGAGCCTTCATAATCCACAAGCTTCAAATAAATACAAGGAACGCTGCCTTCTCACCGCCTCCCATGCAGATAACTAGTACACTGTTAAAAATAGGGAAAAATGAACAGAAAAAATACAGTTTCATTGCCACACTGGCTGAGTATCACTGTTTACAGACTGACAGCACTCTCCATGCCCCAGAGTACTCAGCTCCATCCACCGGCACATATTTTCCTTTCAGCCACAGTCTCACTGGGTGAATGAAGAAATTCAGTGAGTTACTGCAATGATGCTCTCACAAAGCCAAAATTCTTTTGCTTTAATTGAAGATACGATTTTATACTTGGTTCTGTCAATGAAACTCTTTGTATGAATAATGTGGAGTAAACAGCCAGGCAAAGCAAAGCCGGGCACCCCTGGCCTGGAAATGCCTTATACATCCCACCCCTTAACTCTGATTGCTGATTTGGGCTCATCTCACACCAGGGTGGCCCTTCAGAGGCCACTGTCCCTGGAGCATGGAGGATGCCCAGGTGACAGTACTGGGTGAGCAGTGCCAGTCTCAGACCCACGCCCTGAGCCAGCAGCTTGAATAGGATCAGCTGTGTTTCACAACTTTATTTTTAAAAAACCCAAACTGTCCCCTCAGCTGGTTTCAATCATCACTATTAAAAGTTGTCATGGTTTTAGTCTTTCCACTTTTCACTTTGTCCACACCAAGCCAGGCAGTTCTGCTCCCTGCAGCAGCTCACCCCACAGCAGAGATCCACGCTGCACAACCCCAGCAGGAGCAGGGCATTTCTGAGACAGCTGCAGGCCTCTAAAAATAGTGTTTGGACCTGGAACTTATTTGGGATTAACTCTAGAGCCTGCTGGGATTCAACCACTGTATGAAGACACACACAACACTAGAACTGCAGCTTCTCTAGGACCTGAAGCTGGGCCAGGGCAGGGTCAGGCTGGAGAGCAGGGAAAGGTTCTCCCCCCACAGGGTGCTGGGCACTGCCCAGGCTCCCCAGGGAATGGTCCCGGCCCCGAGGCTGCCAGAGCTCCAGGAGCGTTTGGACAGCGCTGCCAGGGGTGCCCAGGGTGGGGTTGTTGGGGGGTCTGTGCAGGGCCAGGAGCTGCACTGGATGATGCCTGTGGGTCCCTTGCAGCTCCGGATATTCTGTGAGTCTCTAAGTTCTATGACTAATGGTTCTGGTGATTTATTTTGCAAAGAAAAGCAGGAGCAGCAGAAAGACTTCTAAGAAAAGACAGAGCTGATACAGCAGTGTTCAGCCTTCCCTCCCCCCTCCCTCTCTGCTCACTCCCAGCCATCCCCTTACACTGAGATGGCAGGGCAAGCACAGGTAGAACCTGAACTTCTTTTTCAGGATTGCCCTCACACCAAGGTAAAAACTGCAGACTGCAAATGCAAACTGCCACCACACCCTTAGCATGAGAGGAAACCCTGCACAGAATGGAGGGAATGGGTGTAAATTAATTCACTCACAGTATCTAGCTCATGATACAATCGTTTTCAAGCAGGAATTTCAAAGTACAATTAAACTTTACCAAATACAATCAGCTTCAACCTAAGAACTGCAGACAGAATCAGAAGAAAATGTCACAACACAAAGTTGAGGGGTTTTTTTTAACAACAGAGGAATAGATGCCAATGAAATAGAGAAAAGCAGGATGCATTGGGGCTTGGCTAATGGGGGAGTAGAACAGAAGCCCTGAGCTCTGTGCTTGAGAAAGAGCCAGGACACCAAAGTGCTGGGTGCTGCTCATGCCATTCCACAGGCGTTGGGTATGGAGGGTGTAAGGCCAGAGGGAAAGACTGAGAATATCTTGCCTGGCTTTCTTCTTAGCACTGAACAATGGCTTTGTATTTTATATTCTCTCAATATTCTTATCCATAGTAATAAATTGGATGCCTTACTCCAGAGTAACAGAACATTATAGTCTGCAAGATGCTTGTTTCTGGTCTGGCCTGGGCAGCTAACCCTGTTTCCAGTGTTGGCTAAAAAACACCAATGGGCTTTTCTCCACTTGTCAGTGAATCACTTTGCTTCATTAAAAAACTTCAGCCAGTCCTAAACTGTCCCTTTCACCCATAACGGAGCAGGAGTGTCCAAGGCCAGAGCTGACTGTAGGGAATGAAAGCCTCTCTTGCCCCATAAAGCAATACTTGCTCCACTGCTGCCAGTTTCCAGGACAATATGCAAATTGTCCTGCCAGCCCTAAAATCACCCTGGTCTCTGCCTGCTCTTTCATGTTCCTTCCACTGCCCTGCAGAGGACACCACTGGAAGGATCTCCATTGGAGAAGACTCTGTTCCTCCAGGTAACATACCCAGAAAAGTATCATAAAACAGTTTGGGTTGGAAGGGACCTTAAAGCCCATCCAGTGCCACCCCCTGCCATGGGCAGGGACACCTCCCACTGTCCCAGGCGGCTCCAAGCCCCCTGCAGCCTGGTCTGGGGCACTGCCAGGGATCCAGGGGCAGCCACAGCTTCTCTGGCAATTCCAGCCCAGCTCCTCCCCCCCCTCCCAGGGAACAATTTCTGCCCAATATCCCATCCAGCCCTGCCCTCTGTCAATGTGAAGCCATTCCCCCTTGTCCTAGCTCTTCAGGCCCTTGTCCCAAGTCCCTCTCCAGCTCTCTCCAGCACATTGGATCTTCTTCACAGGAAGAAAGGAGTGAAAGACGCTTTAATTAGAAACACCCTTTTTTTGCAACTACATCTCTGAGCCAAACAACAGCCAAGGATTGGGAACCCACGTGACTCCCTGTAACTTGGCTGTGGAAATGCCACTGGGGTGACTGTCTGTCACTTGTGCTTGCCTTGGGAAAGCTCCCCGTCGTGTGCTCATGCCAAACGAAGATAATACTTCCAGGCAGAGAGTCAGATTTGGGCTCTGATGTCTTAACCTTCAAAAATATTTACTCCAAACAAAACACTTCACACACACAAGGGGTCAAACTGCAGTAGTTGTGAACAATGCAGCTCCGCACCCTCATGTTTTGATTCTCTTCATGTTGCATTTAACATTGATCCTTTGCCCAGAATTTAAATGAAGATGGAGTTTCTGTTTATATCTTTAACTGAAGTCTGGCTTGGGCTTCATTAGCATTTTGACTCCCGAGGGGTCATCAATCCAACTGAAACAATACTTGTGCATTTCAGGTCACATCTGTGAAGGAGAACGTGCCCTACCCGGATCAAGGCATCCCATTAAAGTCTGCAGCCCATATGTGTGGCTGCTAAGGAGCACCAAGGCAGCACATGAAAGCAGCACAGTCTGAGCCAGCTCGGTGTGAAAATGAGCAGAGCAGCGTCTGGGCTCGCAGCTCCAAGGTGACAGTGGCTGTCCCTGATGCCTGAGCATGGCCTGCCAAGGGGTCAGCTCTCCCACGGGCATGGCACAGCTCACACCTGTCCCACCCCTGCCAAGGCCAGGCACTTTGCTCAGCCATCACTCCAGCCACACGTGCTCCATCGGTATCGGTTACAGCCGGTAACACGAGCCCCTGCTCACTGTCCTGCTCAGTAAAATGTGAGGCTGTGGGAGTCAAAACCAAGAGCTCTGAAACACCAGGGTGCTGTCTGGTCTGTCCTGCTCTCAGAGGTGTCCCAATGCAGCTGTGACCAAAAATCAATCCAGTCTGGATTACAGGGTGCTCTGTGCCAGGAAGATGCTGCAGTTTCACCCCCTCACTGTGCAGAATCACAGAATGGTTTGGGTTGGAAGGGACCTTAAAGCCCATCCCTTTCCACTCCTGCCATGAGCAGGGACACCTCCCACTGTCCCAGGCTGCTCCAGCCCCAATGTCCAGCCTGGCCTTGGGCACTGCCAGGGATCCAGGGGCAGCCACAGCTTCTCTGGGCATCCTCTGCCAGGGCCTCCCCACCCTCCCGGGGAAGAATTTCTTCTCAATATCCCATCTAACCCTGCCCTCTGACTGAGTGACGCCAATCCCCTTGTCCTGTCACTTCAGGCCCTTGCCCAAAGTCCCTTTTCAGCTCTCCTTGAGGCACTTGAGGCACTCTATGGTCTCCCCAGATCTTTCTCTTCTCCAGGCCCAAACTCTACAAGGATGTGCCCAAGCTTTGGGCAGTGATGAGATGCTCAGAGTTTCTTGCAGGTGATCGCCAATCCTCACTGCTGCACCAATGCATTTGTCAAAAAAACTCTTAGGAAATCACAAATGGGAGAAAAGGGGGAAAAAAAAGCAGGGAGGAAGAAGGGAGTTCTCTTACCTTGGTACTGGGAGGGAGACTCTGATGGGCGGCTGTACTTGTGCTTTTTACCATCTTTCCAGTCTATGGCTGAGACAAGAAACAGAGCATTTGTGTCAGGGAAAGGAGCCAGATAATGCACCCTTCAACACTATCTGCTTTACTTCAGAGGAGAGGAGTGACCTCCCTATCATGACCCCAGTAATGTGGATGATTTGCTTCTCTCTCTGGGGTGTGCTCCCTTCCCCTCCACAGCTCACGCAGGTACCTGACAGGAGGTACCCACATTTGCACCTCAATCCCTGTTAGTTCCCACCAGCCACTGCTCTCCTTCAGAGACAGGCAGTAACAAAGAACAGCAAACTGCTTGAGCCCCATCGTTTTAGCTATGAGAAGAAGGGCTTGAGAGGAACAAACACAACAGCCAGTAAAAATGGCTCGTGTGAATCTTCGGTGGAGAATGGTTCCTTGTGTGTCAACTCCAGGTTATTCTGCACAAACAGCCTCAACCCTTTGCGGCAAGGGGAAGAGGACTCCTCTGAAAACCTGCACAAGTGCCCTTTTCACGCACAACATCAGGTTTCCATGTCCCTTGCAGCTCAGAAGACAGTACAGCAAAGCATCACCAGCTCTGCAGAGCAGCTCACCTGAGCTGTCTTTGCTCGTGACAGCTTTGGGTCTCAGAGCTCAAAAAAGAAATAAAGTTGTCAAGAGACCTCTGGAAAGTGATAGAGCAAGAAGTGGGAAATGCTCATCCCTGCCTCCAGCAGCCTCCAGCCCAAAGGAGGGATGGAAGATCCCTGTGCCACAGCAGAGCTCACCCTGAGCCAACTGCTCGACCTGCTGCTGCCAGGCTGGGCACCCTGGGAGTTCAGCTGCACTCCAGCTCCTTTATTTTACAGAGCATCTTCAGGGCTATTGTAGACAACAGCTTTGTAGTGTCCTACAAAATGTGCCTTGCCCCCGAAAAGCAGTTCCTTAGGAAATGAAAAGTTTTGAAATCTCCTGACAAGTAGCAGGAAGAGGCAGGCTAAGAGCTGCTTCTAAAGTGGCCTGGGGTGTCTCAACGTGTCTGACATTGCTTTCGGACAATTATTTTTGCAATCTTCTCTTCTTGACATGTTCTTTTCAGCACAATGGATAGGATGGCATGTAGGTTTTATTGCTCGAGAAAGTGACAGAGCAAGAAGTGGGGGATGCCCACTCTGCCTCCAACAGCCTCCAGCCCAACAGAGGGATGCCAGATCAGCATCCCTTAAATGAACACGAGGGACATATGGAGTGTGGCCACAGCATCACTAGACATGGACCAGACAAAGAGCCTCCTTGGAGAGACATAAACGAATGAAAAGGATCGAAGGACACCCTTGCTAATAAATGCATTACCATGAAGCACAGTATTGTACCATCTCCCTAAGACAGCAAGAATAAAGGACATAAAGTATTTAAGTCAGAAGCAAAAGAGCCCCCTGGGTGGGTAAGGCTCCCCTCAGTGCTGCAGGACAGCTCTAACAGCATCCATGCACTCAAAGGAGCCTCTCACCATACTCTGCAGGCAGAGGTGCATTTTGTTCTTAACCTTTAACATGCAAAACCCTCATTAAGCAGGATACAAAAGCAGCAGAGAGAGAGAGAAACAAGAATTTCCGCAGACAAATAAAGAAACAGCGAAAGTTCAATGCATTATTAAAAAAGCAGGTAAGTAGGACAGAACCCCACATGTGCACGGTGCAGGTGCTGCCTCTGCAACCTCCAGCCCGGCATTCCGAGCACAGGTCACAGAGGCAGGCTGGCTGGAGGCTCCAGGAGCACGGAGAACAAGCTGTGAGTGAGGCTGAATCCAGCCAGCCCGGGCCTCGGCCACGCTGCTGACTAATCAGCCGGCCTCCTTTATTGCCAAGCCCTCCAGCTGCCTCGCAGCAGGGTCTCCCCATTCCCTGCTTTCCTTCATTTATTTTCACTTCATTAAAGGACAAGCAGTGTTAGGAAGAGGATAATGCTGCTGTAAGATGAACCACGACAGAAGCAAAGGAGACATTTAAAAAAAATCAAGGGAGGAGAGAAATTGAGCATAGAAATCTCCTGCAATAAACCTTGGGAGTGTGGAGCAGATGTGAACAAAGAGCTGCGGAGGATGCTCCATCCTCTCGCTTCTCCCTTCCCCCCTTCTCCGGAGCACATGTGATGAGATCACTCCAGTCCAACCATATGCATGGCACAGCTCTAAAGGAAATCAATATTTTTGCTAAGCACAAGAAGCCAGAGCAGCTCAGCTGCAGGCAGCCTGCTCGGCTTCCCCCTTTTTGCTGGGGATGCAGGACCCGGGAAGCACGTGCTGAGTGAGGGGCCGAGGGACGGTGGCAGCGGTAACCTCCTGACAGATTTCCTCTCCACAAGGTAGGCTGGTCTCTGGTTTCATGCCTCATTAGAGGGGGGAGGCCTGTGCCAGCACAGGCAGTTTGCCTCATGCTGGGAGCTCTGCCAGATGGTGCCGTGGGTTCTGCAGGGCACCCTCGCTGCTGACACCGCGCCCCAGGAGCTGCAGGGGTGCCCCGGAAAGAGACTCTCCTCTTCCCGTCACAGGAGTGGACCGATGAACTGCTCTCTGCACGCCGATGGAGAAACACACAACTCTGTTTTGGGCTTCCAACCACATCCCCTCAGCTCCCCCCCCACTGTCAGCCCCCCAGGCCACACCAGCTCACTGCAGGGCCCTTGGCTGTGCCAAGCATCACTGCTCACCTTTCTGAGGGCCTGGTTTCCGCATTCTACCACCTGCTGCTGTCCTTATCCTGGGACTGCGTTGCTCTTACAGAACTGAAGATGTCTAGGACAAAAGAAATAAAGATGAGAAAATTCCCCACTCTGGAGCAGACAGTCATCTGCACCATTAACTCATCAAACAGTGGGGGGAAACACACGCTCTGTCACCCGGGGCTGCACAGAACACACACAATTCATTTCACCCCCTGACACTACAAGACTTTCTCCAGTTTGTGGACAACATCAAATTCATGGCAGCAGGAGCAGTATAAATAAGCACAAGGCACATGCCTGTCTCTGTGCTAACCCTACAGTGGGTCCGGAGCGTGTGTGTGGAAGGAGGGGCTGCCCCCACTCACTAACAAAGGGAGGCAGAGCTGGAATTTATGAAAGAAAACACATGGAAACACATTAACTCTGGCAAAGCAGCACAGCAATCCCCAGCTTGCCACTTACAATTCAAATTGCTCGCAGCAGTTCTGGGGAATAAGGATGAGAAATTGGACAATGACCCAGGAAATACTTTTGCTGTTAGTACTGCCATGAGTATCCAAGTTGTGCTGCATTTTTTTTCCTGGTTGGAGGAAAACTGGTTGGACTGTCCCCAACAAGCAAAGGCATTTGCATTCTTGTTATAAAGAAATATTCCTGAAAAATCAGAGCTCTTGGGAGATGTGTGCTGGACACATACAGGGACCCAGTGCTTCAGCACAACCACTCTCACAGGGCAGGACCTGCTGCACTCACCAAGCCTTGCCAAGCCCTGCCAGAAAACATCCAAATGAATGGCTGAGCCACAAACAAACCCTTGGGAAAGGCAGGAATAGCATGTTTTGACACTCCAGTAACTAATGAAAGATTAATTGTATCAATATAATTCCATTTTGTTCACAGTGGGGCAGTCAGGAGGAGCATGGAAGAGGAAGCTGTCTCAGGACGCAGCACCAAGTTGCTGCTTAAAGGGTTATTTACAAATCTGACTTGGCAAGAAGTTGGGGTTTTGAAAACCAGGCTTTTTCTAAATGTAAGAGAAATAGAGTTTAATTTTCTATAACAACTCTACAAACTACAGCCTTTTTACATGCAACTGAGCAATACTCTTGAGAAGAAAAATACTGAAGGAATATTAAATACTAAAGGAAAAAAAATTCCTGGTTGTTTTTTAATCCAAATCAAAAGGTGCACAGTAGTCATTTATTGCCTCTCTCCTAAATAGTGTGTGTGTCTGTACACACTTGTGAAAGGAGTAAAGTTTGTTTCCCTTTCAGTAGCAGAAGGCAACCTACATGTGAAAGGTTATTTACAACTTTTAAAGCTTCTTTTCACAATTTTCTTCAGTCATTTTTATTAAAGACTAGCAGTCCTGGCAGGAAAAGTCCCCTAGACATAAAAACCCAGGCTGAAAGGTATTTCTATATAAAGGCACCAGACAAGCATTCGCCATCTCTGGCTCTGCCCCTCTGCTGTCTGTGGCACTTTCTCAAGTACCCACACACACAAATCTCATGTGTTTGGCACAGGAGCTCCTGTGCCACTCTGAGGGCTTCTGAAAAGCTGCTTCAGCCTGAGCACCTCAGTGTCCTGCTGACAAGGATGTGTGACCCCTTCCGTGCACAAGTATTGGGAGAAAAAAAATTGTGACTGTGTCTGAGCTGCTCAGACAGGGTTTGTGCAAGGCTGTGGCCCACAACAAGGGTGCCCTGCTGCACCCTCCATCATCACAACGGGAATAACCCTAATAAGGCTCACGGGGACCTTCTCATCCTCTACAGCTCCCTGATGGGAGGGTGCAGACGGGGAGGGTCAGTCTCTTCTTCGAGGTAACAAGGGACAGTTCAAGAAGAAACGGCCTCAAGATGTGCCAGGGGAAGTTCAGGTTGGACATCAGGAAGACTCTCAAAGGGTTGTCAAGCATGGCAATGGGCAGCCCAGGGAGGTGGGCGTGTACAGAAGAAATGGCTGGAGGTGGCACTAGTGCTCTGGTGTAGTGGACATGGTGGTGTTCGGTCTTGATGATCTTGGAGGTTTTTTCCAACCTTAGTGATTCTATAATTCTGTGATACTGATAAAGCACAGAGCTGACTGCTGGTATCCCTCAGCCAACACTGCAGCAGGCTCTCAGCAGGATCTCATGTCATGGAAGAGAATCAGATGTTGTAAATGTCCTATTTAAATAAATAAATAAATGCTGACTCTTTCCCTAAGGAGGAGACTTAAGTTGCCTGGGGAGTCCCACTTTACTGAGAGTCACATGAGTGCCGGCTCAAGGAGACTGCACTCCAAAATACGCTTCCAAGAAACTGTCCAAATGCAACAGCCCCAGCCTGACTCCTGCCAGCCTTCACAAGACTCCACCACCACTGCACCATCCAGATCCCCCGTACATCTCACACCACAGGACAGCAACACGTGGGTTAATCCCACAAAATCGTAACTCAAGAAAAAGAAAACAGGCAAAATAAGTACTGTGCTCAGAGTAATGTAATGCCTGGAGAAGAGGCAGAGCCAAACTCCATGATGCATGGCCTCAGCCTGCCTGCCCCAGCAGCAGCTGGACCTACACAGCCAGATGGGAGCCACCAGCCTCACTGCATCCCAGGGACAGGGACCAGTTCCTGCCCTGGGATGCAGGGATGCCCTTCTTCAGCCATGGAGACAGACCCTGTGTACCCCCGCCCTCCTGAAACTGGCACAATCACAACTGGGAGGGACTCACAAGGATCACCAAATCCAACTCCTGGCCCTTCAGTGACACCCCATCCTGGGGGTGCCTGAAAGTGTTGTCCAAACGCTCCTGGAGTTCTGGGAGGCTTGGGGCCATGACCATTCCCTGGGGGAAGAACCTTTTCCTTATATCCAGCCTGACTCTCCCCTGACACAGCTCCAGCCATTGCCTTGGGTCCTGTCCCTGGTCACAGGGAGCAGAGTTAGAAGCTGCCCTTCTCCTGCCCCTGGGCTTTACTGACACAGGCCTTGGGAACTGATAATTACCACTGACTGTAATTTGCAGTTGCCCAGAGGAGCTGTAAAATCTCCACCCTTGGAGATACTCCAAACATCACCAGCTCCCTCCCCTGCCAGCCTGATCTGACCTTGTAGCTGAGTCTGACTTCAAAGTCAGCCCATCTCTGCAGGCAGCACCAGACCAGACAAACTCCAAAAGCTCCTTCCAACCTGAAACACCCAGGGACTTTATCTCCCTGACAATGGATTGGACAGCAGGAGGAATCACTCTACAGGTTTTGACAAGGCTGAAATGCC
>VYZT01059674.1:0-12736 GCA_013400735.1 Pomatostomus ruficeps | reverse complement strand
AGACCTGATAAACTCCTGTGTATTACACACCTTCATGGAACACCTGCAGAGGTTCTGACAGTCGAGTTACAGTGGCAAAAGAGAGGGCTGTGGAGATGATCATACATAGCATATTATACTGGGATGAGCAGAATTTGGTTGCTATGACTTAGAGAAGGTCCCCAGTTTGAGATGTCATGAGGAGAGCTGGAGAGGCTACAGTTACTGGTCACACACTTTTGCTCAAACCCTCAAGCTGCTCTGGCCAACGTTACACTTGAGTGAAGGAGGAGCACTCACTCTATGTCTTGTAGAGCCTGCAGAAGAGGCAGCGAAGTCTGCAAGTGATTCTGATTTCAGACTGTGTATGAATTTGGAGGGCAGGAACAACTAAGAAGGGGCTTGGGAGAAGCAGAGAGCCAGAGTCACTGCAAGACAGGACTGTTTAAGGACTGGTCACAGATATCTCAACTGCTGTGCATTACCTGTTCCTCTCTCTTTTGCTTCCGTAGCTGAAGACCCTCTTCCTCCCGCCTGCGACGCATCTCGTCAGGGTTTAGAGATTTGTTCTTGTAGCTCTTCAGCCGGAAATTCTCTTTTCCTGAGGTCGTCATGATTCCTTCACAACACAATTTTAAAAAGAAGACAAAGTACTCTTCAACAACACATCATTTTATATTGTCCTCACTCCTTAAATTCTGTAGCCATGAACTTTCAGCCACTGCCTCCCTATATTCCATCACCTAACTTCCAATAAAACTTAGAAAGCAAAATTTCACAGAATTGTCACTTTGGTGTGTCAGTTCTTCACATCAGTCTAACAAACTTTTATTTTATTCTTTGAGGCTTCAGAGAGTAAGCCAAATATTTTATTAAGAAAGAACTAAAGTCTGTAAGGCAGAGTGTATAGCCTGGGCTAAAAAGATAACTGCACTAAAAAATTTTAACATTTCTCCACACAGTGAATTAGCCAAATTACATACTCCTGTCTTTACTCAGAAGTGAAGGTATCTTAGCTGCTTTTTAGCTTAATTTACTTTGCATGTCAGTACAGGGGCTTTTTTTTGCACTTCATATCAATGTTTTAAGTTAATTCAGCACAACCCTATTGAAGAAACCCTGTGTTCTTTCTAACCAGACAAGGCCTACAAGGAAATAAAAAAAAAAAATTTTAGGTGAAGATGGTTTAACCATTGAGAATGCTCAGTCCTGCAAAGAAAGCAGTGCTATTGTTCCACTCCTCCCCACCCCCAGTCCCTAATCCTGGCACTGTTTATGCAGAGGGGCCTTTTTTCAGTCTGTGATTTCCAAGTACCATCTGTCTTACATAACTCAGTGGGTCAGCATTTGTAGCTGCCCATGATGATTTGCATATGTGCTACACGGCACTTTGGAGTCACTTAGCAGCAGGTAGAGGACAGTGTGGAAAGAACTCATCCCCTGAAAGCAGTGGGTATGGATCAGGTCTCTCCTCTTAGTGCTCCATTCTGCTGCTGCTTCTCTCTTTACGTTACTCCTTTAAATCCAAAAGAGGTTGGGAATCAAACTCTCAACATGTCAATGTTTCCATGCATCTTCACAGAGATGCAGAATCCTCAACATTTTGTAAATCCTGTAACACAAAATTTAGAAAGCTGCACTACATAAAAGGTTCCTCTACATGACTTCTAAGGGTCTCTTTCAAATGCCCTGATGTGTTGGATTAAATAAGCTATCTACCTCAAATTCCAAAAGCACAGAATCACCAGATGATAAATGATCTCCTGTGTACTTTTACTTTAAAATGGAGCAACATGAGTCTATACAAATTCTCAACAGCATAGGTTTCCTATTTAAAACACATCAAATGTATATCGCGTCTACTCTAACTACTCTTCTTTCAGTTAGCACAAAGAGTTGTAAGACTGTAAAATAATAAAAAGAGGATACTCATATATGCTTCTTGTTACAGCCTCTTTTTAAATTGCTGCTACCTGACAACAATTTATAAGAATTCTGATGATCAGAACTGACTTTCACAGAAAACATTTTGGACATCACTTCAAGTGTTACTGTGTTTTGGCAACTGAGATTTAAAAAACTGTTCAGGGACACAAAACTACTTCACTGATTGTCAGTCAGTCACAGCTTGCCCAGAACAAAACATAAAAACCTGAGCATATAGGTAAGCAATTCAGCAGCCTTATTTTGCTGGAAAGGCTCTCCTGAAATGGCCTTTTTTTTAATAAAGGTACAACAATAAGATAAACCTCAGAGCCAGAAGTTCCCTACGTTTTTCTTAACAGCTTTGAGACCACTTTTTTCCTGTGTTCACACGTCTGAGCTTCAAGTGTTAGTCTTTCTTACAACATGCTCAGCAATTTTATGTTCTTCACATTTTCAGTTTAAGTGACTACTACCTATATTAAACACACATACTATTTGAAAAAGACTGGGATTTTAACTGTAAAAAGTAGTTCAGTCAACAAATACTCAAAATTTCTTTCATTCCTAAAATATTTTGAACAAAGTATTTTTTATATTTTAGAATAAGCAAGTTGAACTCAAACACCAGGTGGACAACCATGAGCTAGAAGGACATTCCTAACAGGAAAATGGCTTTGCAGACACTTTGGTCATTCTGTCCCTGACCATGAACAAACACAGGCATACACTACAGCCCAGACAACACCTCATGCCTTCCATAATGTTACTCATATTTCTCCATTTTTGTCTGAACTCTGTCTTCTCTGACTTGTAAGACTGTATTTGCCTTCATATGGGATTTCAGGACTTTGACAACTCCTTTGATAAACTCCTGTGGCCATTTCACACCTTCACTTTCAATGCCTACAAGTTCTTAATTTAATTGAATCCTTGACAGGGAACATCTTCATCCCTTAATACTGAATTTCATCTAATTTCTATTATGCAGCCTCTCCGTATGATGTTCCAATGTTTCTAAACACCAATGACACAACCAACTTCATCATAAGTAAGTTTCCTTAAATATATTCTTCTTTACTGTACTTTTTAAACTAGTTTCCCCCCATCTCCCAACCCACATATTGATTTTCTTTCAATTAATTTTGCTTCTGTCTTTAAGGTAATGATTTCCATTCTCCTTTCAAAGTTCTCTTAGCCCCTCCTGTTGTACCTTATGTCACTTATTGAAAATACAGGAGCAGGACTTACTTGAATTCTTTCTCTGATTTTATGGCAACCCCTCTACCCAATACCTTCATAAGAATTATCTTTCTTACACCCTCTACAAGTGGTAGCTGCAAGTTTTGGCTATGCTCATTTCTGACTTTCAAACAGCTCACCTTGCTGACTAACCCCCTTCTCTAATTCGTGAGTAAACTGTACACTTAAAATCCACTCAAAATAGTATATTGTCTCTTACCTGGGAGTACAAACGCCTACCACGCTGACTGGGAAGAGAGTTTCTTTCTTTAAAGGTGAAAAGATTAAACTCCCTTCATCACTGTGAAGTTACCAATTCAACTCCTGATGGGTTCAATAACTTATTTTATAGTTGGCCATCACTGGTAGTAAATAAACAAAATCCCAGCACATAGCCACGTACCTATTTTATACACCTGCCTGTCTAACCTCTGTAACTGTTAAACTCATAGTTAGTTTCTAAAAGTAGTCCTTACACCCTGAATGCATCTCACAATCAATTCTTTCTTTACTATTCTTTTCCTGCTTTCCTGACTACTGGTGAAAAACTCAAGGAGTGCATCAAGGATTCCATCCAGCCCACACATAGTGCCAGCATCTTTGGACCTATTCAAATGTGTGAGTACACAATGGCTTTTTAGGACTAAAAATATAACAACTCTGTGTTAGGTTGTTACAGTCACCCAAGGATTGTTTGCTATAAATCTCCTCCCCCCTTTTTGAGGATGTAGCTTTTTCCCCAGACTAAACCACAGAAACAAAACAACTTTAAATTGTCTCACTGGTCTTCAGCAGCTTTTTTGTGATGTAGCTGAAAATCTTTCAACAGTCACTTTAAGTTCACCCATGCAGCAAATAGCAAACCCTGGATCTTCTCTGCATTGTCAAAATTAAAGCTACTTCTGGAGGAAATCTGTGGTGGTTGTCATGGAAATGTTCTACCCATCTTTTCTTTCCTAAAGATAGCATAGTAATGTCCACATTTTTTGATACTCTTGGCTACAGATAAAAACCTCTGGAGACCTGGTAAAGAGTTTTCATGGTGTATTTCTTGGACTTTTGTGTAACACCACTGAAACCCAATATGACACTTTCTCAGTTTGTCCACCATAAAAACAAATTTTAGGAAAATTAAACGCACTAACTCTTCCTGAATGTCTGCATTTTCATAAGAAAAACGATACCCAATTTTTTCACTGACTAAGACAAGAGCCCTACTGAATGTGGATGTGTTCTAAGCACACATCTCTAGGGGAAATAAGAAGTACTGCATTTCTCCTTGCCAAGTCAGAGAAACTCCGAAGCACTGGGAAATACAGAGTCATTTACTGCCATGACCTACCTTGTCCCAAGCAATCATCTAGATAGGAACAAAAAAGAACTCCCTGCCTTCTTAAATCAGCTATCACTGTCACTAGACTTAAGGGCTTTGCCAGAAGGAATACCATGTGACTAATACTCCTGAATATTCCACACGTCAGAGGTACCAAGATGCAAAAATAAAGCCCTTACAAATCAAGAGCTGCATAATGACACATATATATATCTCCATATTTTTTTACACATGTAAGAGCATATGTGTACCATGTATATATAATGAAAATAAGATTACCAAATACACTACTGATATTAAAGACTGTTAGAGACAGACTTTTCTTCTTTGGAAACAGGGGCAAGAATAAGAAAAAAAATGTATTTCAGAAGTGTAGATCTATACATGACATTCTACCTCACAATGAGAACAGGTCAGAAGGGGAAGACTTGAAAATGAAGGAAGAAAAAGAGTCTGAAGAGAAACAGTGTAATAAAAAAATCGTCAAAATATCCACGATTTGCCATACGCTGAGAGTAGGTTTCCTAACTGAGGCAGTTGTCAGAGGGAAAGGACTCACTGGAGGCAGATGTGGGAGCTCTGCTGTGCTGTCGCACTGCTGTCTCTCCTTTAGATTGCTGCCAGAGAGACACGGAAAAGATACAAGAGGCACTGCCAGCCCGGAAAGGACAACTCCAGTTAGAAATGGCACTGTCAAGACAGAACTCCAAGCAGTGAGAGAAGCTGGAATTATTCAAGGAAAAAATGCACAAAACCGTTACGTCCAAGGAGGCTTTAGTTTGCTTACTGGCTCTGTCGTGAGACTCTGGATGTCCTAGCGAAGAAGTTTCCTCACAATCACACTTCCTGACATCAAGCCAAATACCTACAGCACAGCCTGGACAGATGTTTGAGCAATTGCCTGAGCTCTGATTACAGATACATCACCTTCTGACATCTTCAGTGTGAGACTAGAAGACCTATCCAATTAAAAAAGCCAACCTGAAAGGAGCACTTGGTCATTCACTGCTCTCATCAACACACTCCCAAAAAAATCAACACTTTGGCCACAAATGGGTTTGGGTTTTTCTCCTATGAAGTGTAGATTTCGCAAAGTCCTTCTAATTTGCTTTTTGGTAATTCACAGGCAACAAGTCAGGATGCTAACAGAAGTATTTAAATCTCGCAGAAGTAAATGGTCACCTTTCTTGGAGAGAACAAAGAAAGCCCTCATAATAAAACCAAGAATAATCCAGGGCATCCAATGATAAAAATATCACTTGGGATTAATGCTCTTTCCCTGGAAAAACTTCTAGAGCAAAATCCTACATTTGGCATCATCCTACAGAGACGAAAACACATCAACTAAGTCTACACTGTTGACAGCATTATCCGAGAGAAAAAGGAAAATAAAGGAAATCAGCAGACTGACTTCTCTCTTCACTGCCATCTCCTGTTGTTTCAAAAACCAGCTCGGCCAGATAAACACTTTGATGAGGTTCTATCTACTTCTTTTGCAAAATAATTTGACAAAGCATACTGGCTTATAGGGGTCTACGGAAATGCCCATCAGTAGAAGCACCCGTGTCATCTGAGGGACAGGGGTGTTGCTTTCTCTCTGCCTTCAGACTCTCGTAAAACTCAGGACATCTACAGGACAGGATATTTAATCATCTCAACTACAAAAAGCTATTCTTCAAGCAAAGCACAGCCAATTTCCAAAGCCTCTCCTTAACTTTCTCTAGCTGTAAAATGGGGTTGGGAAACACGTCACACAGTCACTATAAAGTTAGCAGTTACAGTATTTGTAAAGACCTGTAAAGTAAATTTTGTTGATGATAAATTAAACCCTAGCACTAACAAGGAAACAAAACAATCCTATGAATTTCATTTTCTGTGGTTTATGAAAGCTGCAGCAGCCAACCAGCAGGGATCCACACTCCTAGGCCAACCAGCATATAGGAACAATGGAGAAAAAAAGGAACTACCACCCTCTGCTATCCAAAAGGCCAGAAGATTATGGAGCTTCAAATGTAACATAAGAATTTTAGCCAAACATGAACAGAATGTGTAGCCTTGAAATAGGGTTCAGGCTTCAAGGGACTTTCTGTCAAAAACTGCTATTAAGAAGTGAATTTCTTCATGGAACTGCTGCCCATCTCTATATCTTTCAAATCTGCTTTATTTTGCAGGTTTTCTAGTCCTCTTAGGGCTTCTTCCTGCCCAGTGGTAAGCCTTAACTCACAATTGTTTCTACTGTAGCACTTTTACAACCCTGTGAAACAGCAAAACAAGTACTAACCCACCTATTCTACAGCTAATTTGGCATGTTCTAGCTCTAGACCACTTGGCAAGTTGGACTGGTACTTACTTAAAAATAAGAATAATCTTCAAACTTAAAATAATTAATACAAGACCTGAAAAGGCAATATTGCACAACATGGAGTGTGATATTACAGGCAAATTACAAACTTTAATACTGACTGGTGCTCAAAAGAAAAAAAAAGGAAAAATGTATTGCGTGCTATCTCAACTATGTTGAGACACCTACGTCAAATCTGCAGGGATGTCACATTGTCACATTAAAACACCTCATCTAGACTTTCTCTTCCACAAACAAAAAAAAAGGCCTGAAAAATTGGTTAAAGCAAAAATAAACAACTACCACATCAAAGGTATTTCTTCAAAATTACTGATCCTGAGGAGTATATTGATTATACCTCCAGCTAACATTCATAAAGACCTTCTGTCCTTACAAAAAAAAAAAATACCTATTTTTTAAGAGATATACTTAAAATCAGGCCAACATCAGCTTGCCACACTCCTGATCTTCTTTATATGAAAAAAAAAAAAAAACAAAAAAAACCCCAAAACCCCATGGGGGAAAAAAAATCAAGGAAATATATTTCTGGTTGCATAAAAAAAACAACTACTAACAGAAACAGAACTACCTGACACTTGGTGCTGTCTCAAACTGATCCAGCACATCAGCCCATATTACTTGTTAAATCCACTGACACCCACACAGCTGGACACTTGATTTTTAAACATCTGAGGATTGTGTGGTTTTTTGGGGGTTTTTTTGCTCTTTTCTGAAGAAACACTGCTGAAGACGTTAAGAAACAATGCATTCACAAGGTTTATGGGAAAACAGTTTTAGCAAGGACACACACCCCCCAATAAAAGATCATACACAGTGTATCTAGCACTTCACTATACATTTGCTACCATGAAGATATTTACAAGATGTTTTATGTTCCATTTTTTAAAGGTCCATTTTGACTTAACAAGGCAGCAGACACAGCTTTCAAAGTCCTAGAAAGCTTTTAACTTGACCAAGAGGGTAAAAAAAACTGACTGTCAAAGCCAAGTCAATTTAAAATGAAAACATCTTCAAATTTGTTAACTGAGACTTTCTGACTTGAGTTGAAAAAACAAAGTTCCTTTACTGCATTCAAAGATGGTGCAGTGCAATAAATCCGTTTAAATTAAAAAATCCTCACCCTCATTTCTATAACCCCACAGTTCACAATCATCCTGAAACCAAAAAGTTCCCACAAGTCATAAAACAAAGCAGCAAGTGATGGGGAATTAAACTATTCAGCCACACAAGGTTATACTGTCATTAAAAAAATAACCTCACATTAATGTGCCCATCCACATGAAACAACAGAAGTAATTATTCCCGTGTCCCAATCAAAAATGCAATCTCTTTTTCTTTTACAGAGAAGATATATCTGTATTTTGATTAAGAGTACAGCACATGCTCCCTGCATTTACAGAATGAGCTGGCCAACAGTGCCTGTAAGGTCATAGCTAAAAAAGGGACTGTTTGAAAAACCACATTTGACAGTCATCTGTCAGAAAAAAAAGATCACCCTAACATTTCCAAAATCCTAACATGCCTTAACTATTCTTTATGAGTGAACAAGAATGCACCTTTCAGAACTTTGTATCATGAAAAGAAGAAATCTCTGACATTTTAAAACAAATTAGGTTAAAAACAAACTAAATTATTAATTAAGTTGACTTTGTAGTTTCAAGCAGCTTTTGTTTGGGGTTGGGAATACCAGAATGCACTGAAACCAAAGCAACCCCGTGCTTCCCATGACAGCAAATCTGCCTGCAACAACTGTATTATTTGCTGTGACTCAGCACTATGGAAGTTATGTGTGCAAATAACAGTAAGAAGTCAAAATTCCGCCGATTTCATCCTAGCTTTGGACATCAGCAATGAAAGAGTCACATAACACTGATCTATCAGCCACACCAAGCCAAAACCCACAGGCACTTCACAGCTTGGTTATGCTCATTCTGCCTCCCTCATCCCATTTACACCTAATACCCCTCTTGGCAAAAGCTCTTGAACCCAGCAAACAGCACATTCACAGAGACACCTCTTTTCTGATCACCTATCAATACAAAAAAAAAGGCAGAACAAGAACGCGTAGGCAGTTGAAAAAAGGATCATGTGGAAGCTGTACAAGGAATTCCTGTGTCTTTTAAGAGGCAATCTCACCCTACTTCAGACAAAAACCACAACAATCTAATGTTAACATTATCACAACATTATTATCAGACTTTACTTATAGATACTTATAGTTTGTGATCCACTGATAGGTGGCTAGTTTGCTGAAATGACATTTTCATAATTCAACAGGTGAATTTGGTTTCAAGTATAACCCTAGCACTAAATTCAGCAGGCTAACAATGCCTTGTTTGGAGATACATTCAGGATGTTTAGTCACAGGGTATTTATTTTATGGGTTCGGAATCAGCACATCACTTACATATAATCTCAACTTTATATAAAAGAAAGAACTGTGTGTGTTAAACCAGTTGTTTCTCACAGAACATATGAATCTTTCTGCTGAGCCTGACAAGCACTCTGAAGTACCAAATAAAAACAGAAAAAAGAGAAAATAAACACTCTGGGGCACAAGGAAGCTGTCAGCAGCAGGTGACTGGCTAAATCCTAAGTCTTATGTCACACTCTGAAAGCTCAGAGTGCATTACTCTCCACACACATCCAGGAACAGTCGTGTTGCTTTCAGTTCCAATGGGGTTTAGCTTCTGTCTCCTCCTGACACTAAGCAATAATTATGTTTCAATAAAGTATTCACATTATTCCAAACCAAATTTCTCCTGTCACTGAACTCCATTTACTCCTCTCTAACATGTCCAGCCAAACTGACCCTGTGATGTCCAGTCTGCCATTACTTTCTAACACTTTTTCATGCCCTCCTGCTACTGACATCCTTTATAAATCAATTCTGGTGAAAGGAAATTTACTGTCACCTGTCTTAGACTACATCTACTTGCTATCCTCAAAATGAATTATTAAGTCTGCATAATGTTTAATGCAGCTCAAGACATTCAGGAGGTGGCATAATATAATTTCCAGTCCTACTGTCCTACAGATTTTATATTCAGTAGAGGTTTTCCCTGAGTGTTTAGTTTAAAATTACCTTGTCCAGAATAATTTAAAAGTACTGATATTTCTACAGGCCTTGCATTCTACTGCTGGCATTTTGTATCTTGAAAACTCCACATTCATTCTTGGAAATAACATCAAGCAGTTTAATCCACTTACTTGCTTAAAAGACTTTAAAAACTGTAATAGATGAGATTTTTTTTTCAGAGCAGAAAAAAAGCTGACTTGCTATCATAATGCTGCCTCTTTTCTCTGCAATTTACATCAGCATTTTTTAATTTCTATTATTATATTATTTAAACAAGTACATCCATTATGCTTTAGGCCCTTAGTATGAAGCTGAATAATTTTTCTATCAGTTCAGCTTCCACTTGTTCTCTGAAAAAGAGGTGGTCTGGTCTTTCTAACTTGTTTGTCCATTACATCATTCCAGAACCTCCTGTGCAGATATTTCAGCCACTCAGAATATTTCACCAAGTGTGTAATTCCTTTAATGTCTTTTATTTTTCTTGACTTGCTCACAGCCTACTAGGCTCACTCACTGTTCCCTTCAGCCTTCAGAAGTGTTAAAACAAACACAATAAATTTAGCTATCTGCTGCTGCTCTTCTATTCCTCTTACATTTCAAACTTAGATTAAAGCCCCTAGCCCTAAACCACATCACTTTCTTTTATCTGCTATACGCTATTTTGGAAAAACTTGATTTCAGGTTTTTGGGGGGGGGGGCACTCTTTGACATCCGTTCACCTCTTGCCACAAAAGTTACATTTTCCAACTTAAGAACTTGTTTAGTTGCCTTTAAAGGTACACGTTTCTGTTGTGTTCTTAAAGACACAAGATAAACCCCCTCAAGAACTTGTAAAACACTTCAGAAGAAAAGTTCCTTAACCTTGTGGAAGGACAAACAGAAAGATTTTAAAGCAAGCCTGCAGAAACAGGACCGTAAAACAAAATGTACCGTTCTGTTCACGTTAGCTTATTCAACAGAAGGGGAAGACATAAAAAAAAAAAGAAAGAAAAGAGCACTGTATAGAAACACTGAAGCTGAAATAAGACTATCAAATAACCTGCTTAAATAAACATTTACACTTAGAAGTTTCTATAAAGAACCTTTCAGAAACTGCTACAACTGACTGTAGGACTTCAGTTCTCGCGGTGACTTCGGCCAGCGCTGCTGACATGGGCTGTTGCTGCCTTTCCCTTCCTAAATGGACTAAACTGGGACTTATCCAGGAGCCAGCACTCAGCTCAATATACAGGACCACTTGAGCATGTCGGCTCTGAAGTCATCAACACAGAGAACATAACATCTGAAAAAATCAACACACGGCACACTGGCAGCAAAGGGTGAACACCCTGGTACGTTGTCAGAATGAGAGATGAGATGTAACAAAGACTCCGTTTTGAAGTTGGGGGGCAGTGGGGGGTGCCAAGCCCCCAAAACAGTCACATCTCTCCGAAGTGAAGCATCACTGAACCTGTTTGAAAGACTGTGACAAGGAAACCCACGCTGTAAAACCCTCTACCTCCCACGTCATCTTAAGTTACCGTGCCTCAAGCTACGATTCCTCTTCCCCGTGCCTATGGGTATGTCTAAAGGGTAATTAAAAGGTGCAACCACAGTTCAAGTAGAAACTTCAGAACTCGTTTTGAACGAGCTAGTTCACCTGTCAATGCAGGTGGTAACACTGAAGGGAGAACACAATGAAGTTACAATAAAAGCGAGGCCAAATACACAAAAGATTAGCTTGATACAACCTATTAATCTACACATTGCTCCATTAACTATTCTATTCTAAATACGAATTGCCAGAGGTATATACAAAACAGCTTTAAAATAAATGGCTTCTAAGGATAAAGTTGCAATCCCGTTTCGTGAGAGCTCATAGACATATCCCAACTTTGTTAAGTCTTTCATTAACATCAAGCAGCCAGAGCAGAAAATACGCCAGCAAACAAAAAAATCCAGAGGAACGGCAGCTTGAATAAAGGATAAAGGGACCATTAAACACAACCATTCAGCACCATTTGGGAATTCTGCAGAAACAGCAGCCCGGTATTTTCACAGCTCATGACGTATCTTTTCAACCCGGAGTTTCATTTTCATGAAACGCCCTCAAGAGGCAAACCTTAAAATCATTGTTACATGGACCGCGCTACGGGCAACGCAGATTTAGCTACTATGAATGGGACGAGTTTCTGCTGCATATAAAGTCTCCAAACAGGACAACTGGAGACGGCCACCAAGCACAAACCTTCCACCGTATGCAGGCAATCAAAGAAATAACGCTCCAAGTGAGATAATGCGAGGCGACGAGGTGATGTTCCAGGGAGAAGGCAGAGCTTTTTTAAGATCAACTGACACCACCAGGGAAAAAAAAATTTTAAAAAGCACAGGCTTGGAAGATCCAGGAAAAGGTTTCCCTTCCCCTCCCCCTCCAGGGAATCAATTAGGTTGGAAAAGACCTCTCAGATCACCGAGTCCAGTCTATGACCCAACACCACCATGTCAACCAGACCATGGCACTGAGTGCCACATCCAGTCTTTCCTTAAAGACCTCCAGGGATGGTGACTCCACCATCTCCTTGGGAAGCCCATTCCAATGCTTAACCACCCTTCCTGTGAAAAAATTCTTCCTGATGTCCAAGCTAAACCTCCCCTGGCGCAGCTTACGACTGTGTCCTCTCGCCCAGCTGAGGCCCTGCCTCTGCTCGCACGCCGTCCCGCCGTGGGAGCAGCAGCACCGGGACAGCCCGTCCCCGCGGCACGGAGTCGTCCGACTCCGCGCAGCCAACCCCGGCGACTTCCAAAGCCGGAGCGCGGCCCCGCCACCGGCACAAGGCAA